>CM040238.1:144420792-144478160 GCA_022545495.1 Chrysanthemum lavandulifolium
TGCGGAGTTTCTTTTTGGCGAGTTTTCTGCGAGTTTCTTTGTTGATTTCTTGCATGTACCCCGAACGGATTTACCAAAATAAGTCGATTTACTTTGTGTGGTTTCATCGCTCATCTACAAATTCATTGCGTCTTGAAAACTTCAAAGTTAGAAGAAATGTCGACTACATCAAAGCTTCGAATCTGCTAAAGGCGGTTGTCGGTTTGGGGGAAGTCGATTGAAACTTCACCAAAATGAAGTGTCTGAAGAAGTCGCTAAAGACATGCATGGATTAGGAAGATTGTTGAGAATTGCGTTAATCTCTTTACGGTTTCTCAAGATGAATCAGTTTAAAAGTCTTGATGTCAGGGAATTTGTTGAGAAACTTGATTGGGTCTATGTAATCAAGCTGAAATGAATTTGAAAAACAAAATAGACACTAAAGGCACTGTGATTCGCAACAAATTTCGATTTTCAAAAGAAAGGACCCTTTGGTACGCTTCAGTGCCTCAATCCTAATTAAAGGAGCGAAAGCTTCTTAACTGCTTGCAACACAAAATCTTTGTTCAAAATCAAATGTTCTTGAAATCCGTTTCTTCCCAAAGGAATTTTAAACATCTCAAAAAGCATATTTTAATCTACATGTTTTCAAAAACATCATACATATGCTATTTTTGAGGGGGAGAAATGTGATTAAAATTGTTGATCAGGAAGTTATGGAATCTCATAATGTGCTCGACTCAGATATCACCAATGAATTGACGATCTTTGAATGTCAGTAATCGAAAAGATTTGTCTTTCAAGACTTATCTTAGTAGAATGTACCAATCCGAGACACTCTTGATTGACATGAACTTTGACGGGTCTAACCTCGTTTTCAAGGAGTGTTTACATCTTCAAGATAGTTATTAGAGCTAGTTGTCACCTAAAAGTCGATAATGGAACTCTTTAACTATACAACAACCGTGTCTCATGGGGAATTGTCTATCAAGATTCGATCAATTCAAAAGTGTAAGCTTCTACCCTCACCGTGCGATTTGGTACCAAACTCATAAGCACATGTGGAGGAGTATTTCGAAAAACCAAAAACTCTCAAGGTGTTGCAAAACATGTTTTTCATCATAAACATCTTGAGAGATTTTCAAGAAAAGGTTTTGTGGCAACATAGGATAGTCATGGAGTTAAAGGTGACTAAGTTTAGGAATAACGTCCTATGATCCGCTAAAGTCGGAGGGATCTACCCAAAGACACCACAAATAGTTAGTATTTAGAAGTCCTTAGGTATGATTGAAAAGGAGAAATGAGAATCGGAGAAAGAAGGAGTTGAAGAATTAAAAGAAAAGTTAAAAAAAGGGTGAAAAGAAATAGCCTCCAAATTATTCAACTTAGGGCGGACACGGGTTCAATTCATATGCTCTTGGTTGTCACAAGATGACACGGTATTGAAGACAAGTCGTCATGGACCCAGTGACGCAATGCACTAAACCTTCTAAGCCACTCAAGTTCTCTCAAAAGAGCTTGTTTCATTCTCAGGGAACCCTACGTAATCTATCGACTCTCTTAGAGATTGTTGGTATTGAAGAAGGAGACCCTGCTCCTAGTCTCCTTCGGGAAAATCAAAACGCACTAATCGAGTCTAGAGCCATGAGATTCATCAAAGATCTCTTAGGAACACTTATATATTTCATCACTTGTTGTTCAAACAATAAGGACACAAGTGACATTTTTCCGAGTCCCACGAGATCTTAGCAATCTGCCGTAACATTTATGAGGGATTCACAATTGTGATCTCGGTGATTGAATGGAAATTCGCTGCGGTCAACATCAAACGACCTTGAAAGAAGGTCACTGTAACTCCTTGTGGGTTACGCTTAGTGTGTCTCATACGGTTCTGGTTGTGAGGGTGATACTTTGTGTACCTCAACGACTATCCGAATCAGAGTGAATTTTGGTACATCGCGTTATCTCACTTGTGGGACTCCGATTCAGAACGACCTTTGTGAGAATTAGAGATGTGTTTTCACACTATGTTGTTAACACTCTCAAGTTCAAACTTGTGTTACCGGATTATTTCTAACCCATGTTTTATGTTTTTTCTTATGGATGCTCATGGGTGGAAAAGATCGCGCACTCTTCACATGCTCATACCAATATCAACACTAATTGAAGTTCTCTCAAAAAGCAAAGAAAATTTCAGAAAGATTCTACATCAAAGTCAAAGAATCTGCAAAGTTATGAGATAAAGATCAAAGTTAAAGAATGAGAGATTCAAATATATGAATCACAAACTTCAACAGAAGTATGAGCATGCTGGAAATGACTTTCATCACTAACAACAAAGATGTTGATAAAAGGCAGATTTCACATCTGATCACAACAACAAGGACAAAGAACAAAGTTGCAAAGAATTAAAGACGTCACAAGCTATGAAAGCCAAAGAAGTTCAAGACGCCGAATCCACCTAAACAAGACAACAATGATGACCAACCCTTAGGGGAGATTGTTAGGAACATGTTTTATTATAAAGTGTAGGTCATTTCATTTGTAATAGTCATTAATAAATATGGTTTATAAATGTTTTATTGATTTCACCATGTAGTAAGCCCATGAGTCGTGATAGAAGGTTCTTCTAGAACCAAGGGAAACACCTCTACTTATGTAAACACTATAAATACCCTCCCTTGAAGGAGAGGTGTTGTTCTAATTGCAATTATCATTTCATTAATCATTCATTAGTTCCTTCCACTTTCTCTCACTAAAACTTTCTCTCTAGAAATACATATTGATGTGATAGAATGGTGACCTAACACCTCAAATTGTTTTGTATAAGTTTGTATAAGTATTGATCGTTATTATGTAATCTTAGTATTGCTATTTACGCTTCTATCCACCGATAGTGTTGTTTCTAACCAGCGATAGAGTTGATCAATCCAACGCTAGTTGTTCCGTGTTTCCACCAACCATTGTCGGATAAAGACAAGTCATTATAGAGATTCAAAAATCTTGAAGTTACATTGTTCATTCAAAAGCAGCTTTCATGACTACGACACAATGAAACTTCAGTGCTAATTAAGGACTACATCTATACATGATTTTCTACTAATATTTCTACTACTACTATCCTTGCTTATATCGCTTGAATGTCGGATATGCATTTATCATATGCATGACCCGAGACGACGAAGCGACTAAGGATCAAAATGGGAAGGATGGATTGATGCAAATGAAGAAGTCAAGTCGATTGTGGCACATAGATGGATGATATGATATTCTTCTTGTGCTCCATCTACTCATTCCACCATTCAAAGAACTTACTCCATCTTCCTTTTCCCTTCCTTGTTACGATGTGTGAAGAAGCACCACAACTTGGTGCGAGAAAGACCAAGAACTACCTCTCGTCCTTAGGGGTGGTGGGTTTCTTGCTCGTGGTCTTGGTTGGGGGTTGGATGATGAAGGTTTCAAGTCCTCTTCTAGAAGAGTTATCGAGTCTTCGAAGCATCACTGGATTCACCACACTATCATCTTCCGATGATGGAATAAATGGGATTTTAATGGTTGTGGTTCTTGTGGAGGTCGTCAAATCGCCATGGATTGGATTCTTGTGGAGGTGCTTTGCTGCCATGGGAGATGTTTCTTCGTCTGTATCTTCATAGGGTGATACATACGAACTTAAAGAAAGAGCTATTCTCTCCTTTGTTTGGATTGCTTGCCAAATAGTTCTTTTCCATCTCCGCATTTCTTTGAGGAGGTATTGTCATCGATGAAAGATTGATTGGGTTGGAGCTGCTCATTATTGGCGTTTTAGAGAAATTAGGGTTTTGATTTGGATTGGTGTGTGCATTGTATGAGATTAAGGGTTATTTTTATAAGTGAAGTTTAGGGTTATTGAAGTAAATATGGGGCAGGTTAAATGTGGTTGGAGAGTTAATGAGTTTCTTGGGTATTGGACTGAGATAAGTTCTAGAAGTTGACTATATTGACTTACCTGTTCTAAACCGCGGATAGGTCTTTTGTAACCACTTCTGGCTATTCCTAACCACTGACAACAATAATCTTTGTCTCTGTGTTTGTTTTGTGTTTTTGACTTGCAGGTATGAAGGATTTGTATACATAGGAGCTGGTGTGTGAGCTGCTTGTGTTAGTTAAAAAAAAAATAGTTGTGTAATCCTTCATATTTTGTGAGAAATCTCTTTTGTTAACCACAGACTTAGTTGCTATATCTCTTGGATATTTGAGGAGTGAACATCTGTATCCACTGATGGTAGGTTCTAACCGCGGATAGCAGTTATGGAACCGCGGATAGTATGATACTTTGTTTTGGATACTACAGGGGTTGTTTCGACACTTTGGCAAAAGTATATATCTCTCCCCAAATCACGGACGGATCATTTATTTGATTCTCAAAACACTTCCAATTGACGCTCAACTTTAACCCTAATCATTTTCTTTGATTTATGCACAAAACCCACTTCATATCCGTCATTAATCACAATGGCTGAAAAGTATTCCACTTCACATAACCTTGTTGCCGTACTCACTAAGGATGCTCGCTCTGAAGGGTTTCATCAAATGATTGATTTCCTAGTTCACAGTCCCATTCACTATGCTTTATGATTGAACCTACCATTCTTAAAGCCTATATACATCGATTACGGAGAAATGCTAAACTTGAAGAGGTTGATGGTTTGGTGGTGTTTAATAATGTTGTGGATGAGAATGCTATCTACATTATTGAGGAGATCATTCGAGAAGTTTTAAATCTTGATGATGCCGATGGTGTTGATAATCTTCGATGTTGAGATTGTTCTTTGGTTTAGAGATTAGGATATACACGAGAGGTGAAAAGGTACAATTTTTAAGAGTTTGTTTTCACAACAATGGAAATTTTGATTCACATTATTTGTTGATGTGTATGAGTAACAAGACCACGAGCTTTAATGACTTTCCTTCCAAAATTGATCTCGCTATTATTTGTCTTTCCGATGGAAGGAAGTTTAAGCGGTCTAGGATGATATATGAGGGGTTAGTACAGAACATTAGGAAGAAGGGTAAATATTATTTGTATCCTAGGTTTGTTCAGCGATTGTGGAGCATCAAATAGTGGAACCTGTTGAACATGATAGAGAGTATGAAGTACATCATATGCTTCCTAGAGTTTTTGCACATATGAGGAATCGACCACGAATGTTATCATTAGAGATGTTCCTTTATTTCCTCACATGATTACTTTGCCTCTTGATTACGAGTTTGATGAAGGTCTTGCATCATGGACTAGGCGAACACAGGCACTAAGCTTCCTCGGGCTAGTGTTAGTGGTGTTGTTAATGAGGTGTCACATAGAGTGGAGGTGACATGATTGGAAGGGCTTCCACTTTGATTCATGCTTGGATGCTAGTCGGGATAGTGGAAACATCAATAAGACCCAACCATTGGCAACTCCTAATGTGGAGAGTTCTTTGGACCTTAACACGGTGGAGGAATCCCTAGCCAACCGGGCTCTGAAGTGCATAGATGATCGAGGCTAGGTGCGGTGCTATGTCTTCTATATCCAAGGATTCACCTCTCGGAGCGATTAACACGGCTCAAGTGATGAGGATAGATTGGAACGACATTGAATTGACGGTTAATGACTTTGTACATGATGACTTTTCCAATGAACCACCTATCGGACCAGTTCACACTGTGTCGAAGTGGGAGGATATTCTTGAACGTTTAAATGAATTGATGGCTCGTGTGCCAAAATGGAGAATACAATTTCGGGTCTCAGAGTTAGCATGTGTTTCGTGGTAAGGATATTCGGAGGTTGAAGCATAGAGTATTGGTTTTGGAGAAAGTGAAAAGACACCGAGTTGTGTTTTGAAGGCTATGCGAAGAAAGAAAAAGAGGTTGGACTCTTCTCCCCTCCGAATGAGAAGGATGTATCCAAACAGGGAGGAGTGATGGCATGAATTCGGGGAGGCTATGGATGTATCGTTAGTGTACCTATGGAAGAAGATGTTGATAGTGGAGATCAAGATTTTTGGTTTCGATAAAGATGGGAATGAGGTTGTTCTTGAAAAATTGAAGAATGTTGAAGTAGTGCGAACACAACAAGCGATAGTATATCCGAAACCATGGTTAGTACTATTATAACCATCGATGTTGTTTCATACTTGGCTATTGTTCCTACTCTTGTCATACCCATCGCTATCATAACCACTTCCACTTGTTGTTACAACTCTCTATATTACCACCTAAGCCTAAAGAAGTAGAAAGAAGTCGCAAGCACGTTGATTAATCGAGCAAAACATCATCTATTTCTACACCCATTATTGCACTGTTTTACCTGTTAGGTCATCGCAACCAAACCCGAGTTAAAAGTTTGGTTATTGGTGAACCTTTGAAGAAGAAAGTGGTTCAATCGATCTTTGGAAAGGTAAAGAGGTAGTCTTGAAGTTTAAAAATAAAGCGTAACAAGAAGCTTATGATGAAGAGTATGGAAGAAACTTGTTGGTCAAGAACAAGCAACTTTGGATAAAAGAAAGAAAGAAGAGGAGGAAGTTAGTGAGAGATGGTTAGCTATTTGGTATGAATCACAAAACTATCTTCAAGATTCTTTACAAATACTTGATGAGTTTCTTGCACAAGAATGGGCCTTCTTTGGATGATGAGGAGAAAGCTAGACCGATGAATGGATGGGCAAGGAATGTGAGCAAAACAAAGAAACAGTTATAAGAAAGAAACCTCCTACTATGGCTCGGATGAGGAATGTATTGATGAAAATTATTAAGAATTCGTGCATTTATGTTTCGATAATCTTAGTAGATGCTCATTTGATGTAATTTTGGAAATTTATGAGAGATGTATGAGGATTAATAAAGATGATTTACATCCAATGAATTCTAAAAAGGAAGAAGAGTGGATTAAAAGGATGATGAATGGATTCAAAGTAAACGAAAGAGAAAATCTAAGGTTCGGAGACATCGATTCTAAAAGATTGAAAGTTGTTGCGATGAAAATCAAATTATTTCTTATGAGTTTAAGCTTATAATTGGAAGTGAAGGAGTTTGAAAATTAAAGACTCGACAATGAAGTTTCGAGTATAATAAATTTTCACAAATGCTTGATATTTTGATAGTGATGATTTGATGAATCTTTGGATACTTTACAAGAATAAATTTGGTGAAGTACATCCAAATGATTATCATGAGAGGTCGGTTTATCATAATTTGAAGATTCTATTTGAACCTACTCATGATGAACCTAAATGGCAAGGACTCTACAATGGTCAAGTTACTAGATGGTTTTATATCAAACTTGTGGAGTTCATGTTTTAACTGCTTTCGAAAGGTTATTCATATGCTTGTAGAAGGTGATTATCCTCAACTGAATAAGCATCCGTGAATAATTGCTCGATGTTGAAGCTCGGTTGTATCAAGATGTTAGTATCTTATGATGGTCAAGCTTACGATTTGTTCTTTGAAGTATGAGAAGATACTTAAAGCTAGTAAGTGTTTGGCTACATCCTCCAAATTAGATGTTTTGAGCTTAAAGAAAACTTGAGAATTACATTGGAATTTATCAAGTTTAGTGGAGGATTGTTGGGTTTTAGGTTCCTTGCATCAAGAATTACTATAAGTCTTGGAACCACAGACGAGCTTGATGTAACCACAGACGATGAAGAGTGTAACCACGGATGAAGACAACCGCTGCTAGTAGTATTGTGTAACCTCGGATAATATATTGTAACCATCGCTAGTCTTGTATAGTCGGTTAGTTTATTGTATTAGATAAATATGGAAAAAGATATTTATCTTGTAGGTTACGTATTGTATAATGTATAGGACTCCTTAGCCTATAAAAGGAGGTCCTAGGTTAGGTTAGATATACGTATGTTTTATATCTAAGGTCGATACACTTCAAAACCCTAATCTCGTAAGAGTATTCGTATTAATAAATAATATTGAGGTGTTGAATGTTTCTTGTTCTTCTTCTTAAGATTAAGTATTAAATTCGCGTAATACTTGATAAGCTTTTGTTACAAGTCAGTTTCTATATTAGATCGTTTGCTCAACTGGGATCAACAAAAGTCTACTACAGCCACCGGCACACATTTTTGTGGAATTATGTATAAGGGGAAAACGGATAGGCTTATCCTCACACAATGGGAATATAGGGTAAGTGTGCTCAGTCTAGATTAATCCAGTTAAGTAATGAAAAACATGTCAAAATATTAATGAAACACTTTTCATCAAAAACTAGAAAAATAAGGGCAAGTAAAATCAAACGGTGTCTATGTTAATCCCTTCCCCCACTGGGTCATACTTAAGCATAAAAATGAAAGATAAAAAGGGTTAGAATTGGAACAGAAACTCCCCGGATTTGCTCGGCATGATCGAAGACACACGAACAAACGTGTCCCGCTTTGAGATTCATGAGCAAACTTTAATAACCTGAATTCACTTAAGAAAACCAAACGCATCATACTAGAAAAACAACAAGTATAAAAAGAAAATGAAAAAAAAACTAACTCACTTTCGTAGGAATCACGGTTGCATTTAGCGTATGCAACAAGCCTTTTAAACCACTTGGTGTCCCAAGTGGACGAGTGAAGTCTCGTGAGGGTTTACAGGAAACACACCCACAAAGTTCATTTAGTACTAATACAAGGTTATTGTGTTATTATAGAAAGATTTTGAACAGCAGGAGAATTACATCTTAACCCCAATAAAAGGGTTACGCCGTAATTGTGGCAAACCTGGCATATTGCTACAGGAGAATAGCTACGGTGTAACCACAGAATGGGATTACGCCGTAATTGGTAATGCTCTAGAGAGAATCGCTACTTGTGATGTGTTATGGCGTAATCATTGGGATGAGTTACGCCAGTGGCGATGGACAGTCGGTCCCGTTTATGTTCTTGATGCAATCTTCTCGATTCACGCAAAATGGTTAAAACACAAAGCCCAACTATACGAATAAAATGCAAAAGAAAAGATAGGCATGGGGTGCCTCCCATAAGCGCTTGTTTTTGTTCGAGTCACGAGCTTGACTTCACCCTTATTTACTAAGTAAAGGGTGTTCATCCCTCACTTAAAATCAAGTGTGCGTGAAAATAGCAATAAACACCAAGAGGGTGTAAATTTGCTATGGGATGGGGAAATGATGAATTATAGTCATACCTTAGAGGAGAAGTCATTTCCCTACTTACCGGACCCATGTTCATTGACGGATTAGAGGATCGGCTAGTTCCGTGTTGTTGTTGACTAACTTTCTTTAAAACCATATTCATTTCATCAACTGCCAGATGTTCCCTTACGTCCGTAGAAAATGATGAAGGATCTTTATAAAGCGGTTCCTCGAGCTCCTTCTCATCTTTATCAGGGTCGCATTCGGCTTCTTCGTCAACCACGGAAATATTCAAAATCTCATCTCCGAATTCCTTTATAAGCTCGTTCAACACTGGGTTGGTAGTTGGTGCTACAGAACAGTCATTGGCAGGTGTGATAGACGATTCCTCAAAACTTTTCTTTCCATTTCGCGCTCGTACTCCCAATATTCTTCCAATGTCATATTATCAAAATCGGTTCCATTTCCATGATTACGAAGCGTACTCAAGAAACAAAGAAAACAATGAGAATAGAAAAAAAGAAAAACTTAAATTAAAATCCTAAAATAGCTCCTAAGAATAAGGCGTCAAAAACTTGATGCGAGTTTTCTTGACTGTGTCTTAATATTTATAGTGTCTCGCTATACTTATGGTTCTACCCTAATGCACTAACGGGCAAAGTGTGCCCGGTCGTGTGTAGTGTAATGTCGGTAAAGCCGAGGTCGTCCCAAGAGCTACGTGGATTGGAAATTAACTTAAGTCTATGTCACGATATTAATGGCTTTTAAGATTGAAATAAAATTAACTAATAAAACAAGGAAATAAAAGAAAGCGAGATAAAGACAAAAGATGTGATCAATGAAGGAGAATGGTGCTAACCTAGTTACTCATCCTAGCTAGTTATGTCTACGCTCTACTTACTTCCAATTACTTTAGGTGGGGTCAAAGTCGAGAGGACAACATTTGGTCAATTCGCCTAACCTATCGACAAAGATGCCACCACAGGAGAAATCGGTAGCGTCATAAGTCCTGTTGTTCCCGGTCCCCTAAGCCGAGTCATTAACACCGCTACATGCTAGATTTATAATAGTGAGTGCCAAACCATTAGGAACTTAGACACTCACCCCTAATTCTTAAGTTCATCCAAACGATAGGTGATCGGTTGGTCAAATCGCACAAGTAGAAAGAGTCGTGGGTTGGTCATATCTTACTCTTCCCGTCTCGGATCCGCTCACCTAGGGTCAGTTGGTCATATCTCCTAGGCAATTGGCCTCTACCACTATTAAAACTACCAAACCAAGGGTGGCTACCAATAAACTATGCATGCATACACTTAGAAATAATTGTTTGAAATAAAGTAAACGTAAACAAAACAATTAAGGAATCATAACAAGGCCGACACTGGGTGCTTAGCCAAACATATAGTAAATCATACCAACAAAATGAATAAATCATAAATTGAATTGAACATAATGTTTGATACAAATTACTTGATGTAGAGCTAATAATGATGATGATTATGAGTGAATTCTTCCTTCAAAGCGGCTTCGGACCTGGAAAATACCACGGAATGTTGCCCTAATCGACCACAGGAGAGGGTGAAGAGAGATACTCAAAAATGCAGATTTAGGGCTGTATTTATAGGCCCCGACATGGTTACGGCGTAACCTTAAGGGCTAATTACGCCGTAACTAAAGTCGGCGCAAAGGAATCCGGATCTCAAAAAATTACGTCGTAACTAAATTATTTAGTTACGTCGTAACTAAGTTACGCCGTAACTTGAATAATCTAATTACGACTTAAATTGCAACTACGTACTATCCTTCATCCTTTCATTTACTTGAAACATTTTTGCACTAGATGTCATTTTAGGCCCCTCATCGTACTTCTTCATTTATATTGTAGTCCTTGAAGTAAATAAACTTCATTTAAGTTGTCACCATTAGTCCCTGATCGCACTTGTTATTTTTAATTTTCATCCTCGGAGTAAATATTATCTTCATTTAGCCACGGGACTTCAACTCCTTAGCGCCCAAGTAATAATTACGGCGTAATTAAATTACCGAATTACGCCGTAACTCTTCAACCATATATTTTTATCCGCTCTGTAATTATCTCTACGGCGTAACTAAATTTCCATGTTACGCCGTAACCTTCATAAAAATAATTACGACGTAACCATAAGAGATGGTTATGCCGTATCCTTCAAAGCTCAAATTTATGCCGTAACCTTATTAGCTAGTTACGGCGTAATCTTCACATAAAATCCAAAGGCCCTCGTAAATCAATTTTCAGAACAAATACTTGGCCTTTTATCACTTCTTTTCCGCTCCAACGCCTCATTTATCCTGAAATGTAAATATGAAAGAATTAAGTACCATATTAATGCAAATGAGGCCATAAACACGGGAATTCGATATATAAAAGATCAGGCTAATTTGATGTTATCAATAGAGCTGGAACAAAATTGAGCAAGCTCGACAGGTTCTTCATTTATGAAGATGTTTTGGAGGCTATTCCTAATGTTAATATCACTGCTTTAGACTGTTTATGGTCTGATCACACGCCTATTCTCCTTCAAGTCTCGAAGTCGGATTTTGGTCCATCTCCTTTCAAGTTCTACAATCTATGGCTTCTCCGAAATGGTTTTGATGATATTATTAAATCTGCATGTTCTACATTGGAAGTTAATAATGAAGGTAGACATCTTATGTCACACGAGAAGTTGAGATCTCTCAAATCCATTATCAAACAATGGCAAATTAATACCAGGAACAATGATCGTTCTAAAAGATAGAAAGTTTTAACAGACCTTAAGTCTATTGATATTAAGATTGATGAAGGTATTGCAACTCAATTTGATCGTGATAATCGCATTAAGCTTATTCAAGATTTAGATAATCTTGACAACATTGAAGCTCCTGATTTAGCTCAAAAGGCTCATATCAAATGGGATATTGACAAAAATTCCAAGTTCTTTCATGAAATGATAAATCAAAAGAGACAAACACAAGCTATCAGGGGTATTATGCATGATGATGTTTGGATTTCGGACCACTTCTTATTAAGGAAATTTTTCTTAAACTCTTCAAAGAAAAGTTCCAAGTTCTTGATTCCCAAGTTAATTTTTTCTTCTTCTTTGGTGCTATCTAAAGGTTTACATGCTACTGATCATGACTCCTTGGAGACTTTTGTCTCATGTGACGAAATCAAATATGCTATTTGGGCTTGTGGTAGTAACAAAGCTCCTGTTCCCGATGGATTCTCTTTTGCTTTTATAAAGAAATACTGGGACCTTTTGAATACGGACATTCTCAATTTAGTTAAATCCTTCTTAGAGACTGGATCGATGCCTCAAGTTGTCAATTCATCTTTTTTTCACGCTTATCCCAAAGGTCAATAATCCTATTTTTATTAAAGATTTACGTCCCATTTCTCTTATTGACATTCATTACAAGATCATCGCTAAAGTGCTAGCAAATCGGCTATCTAAAGTGATTGACAAGATTGTTAGCAATGAGCAATCTGCTTTCATTTTGGGTCATCAAATTCTCGATGGTCCGCTTATTCTAAGCGAGGTCATTGATTGGTTCAAAAAATAAAGAAAAAGATGTTAATTCTCAAGGTTGATTTTGAGAAAGCTTTTGATTCGGTTAGTTGAAAATATCTGGATTTTGTTCTTCTTAGCATTGGTTTTGGTTCTAAATGGAGGTCTTCGATTAAAGCTTGTCTCCGTTCTTCGAGAGCATCTGTTTTGGTTAATGGTAGCCCAACTTCTGAATTCTTTATCAAACGAGGTTTAAGGCAGGGTGATCCTCTCTCTTCTTTTTTATTTATCCTCATTATGGAAGGTCTTCATTGCACTATTTCTAGGGCGGTCTCTTCTGACCTTGTTCGTGGAATTAAGATTGGATCTTCTAACATCACATTATCTCATATTTTTTATGCTAATGATATGCTTATTACCACCGATTGGAATACCAGTGATTTAGACAACATCATTTTTGTACTTCATGTTTTTATATAGCTTCGGGCCTCAAGATCAACTTTCATAAATCCAACATTTATGGCATTCGGGTTTCAAATGAAGAGGTGAATGTTATGGCTAGGAGTTCAGGTTGCGTGCTGGTTTCTTTCCATTTTATGTTCCTAGGTCTTCTGATTGGCTCCAATATGACTCATATTTGTAACTGGCAATATCTGATTGATCGATTCCATTTGAGACTTTCGACATGGAAATCAAAATTTCTCTCTAAGGGGGGTCATTTTACCCTATAAAGGCGGTTCTTGGTAGTCTAGATATTTACTCTCTTTCGGTTTTTAAAGCTCCTAATCTTATTTTAAAAGCCTTGGAACGTTCCCGTGCTACCTTCTTTTGGGGTGGTTCTCACGATAACAAGAAGATTGCTTGGGTTAAATGGTCAAATATTATTGCGTCCTTTGATTAAGGTGGTTTAAACATTGGAAGTTTAAAGGCTTTCAATCTTACTCTCCTTAAAAATGGCGATGGATGATGTATTGTTTTCCAAATTCTCTTTGGGTTAAAACCATTAAGACCTTTCATGGTAAAGAGGGTGGTTTAGATCCTCAAGGATGTAATTTTAAGGGTACTTGGTCGAGGATCATTGGTACATCTAATTATCTTCACTTGAAGGGCATCATTCCTTTTAACTCTTTCAGCTTTCGTGTGGGTTCTAGCACGATACACATTTTGGAAAGACATTTGGATTGGCGATTCTCTCTGCATATCCGGTATAATAGGCTTTATCGATTGAGCTTGATAAAGATTGTCTCATTATCAACATAATTGAAAATGGGCAATGGAAATGGAATCGGAATAGGGCTAATATAGGCATTCGTAATACTGCCTATTTGAGGGATCTGCTATCTGAAATTAGATTTGTTGATTTAAATGCGGAAGAGGATTCTTGTGTATGGTTGTTATCAAAAGATGGTATCTTCACGGTTATAGAAACGCGTTGTATTATTGACGCTCATCTCTTTCCTTCGTTGATGCCCCCGAATTCTTGGGATAGAGTTCTTCCTCGCAAACTTAACATTTTTTTTATGGATATTTGCCTTGGATCGTTTACCTCATAGATTGAATCTCTCGGCTAGGGGCATGGATATTCCAGTGATCTCGTGTCCTTCTTGCAATGGTAATGTGGAATCATCTTCTCATATTTTCTATGATTGTGACCTCGCTAAAGATGTTTGGAGTCTGGTTTATAATTTGTGTGATATTCATCTTCCTCCATTTACTTCGTATAAGCAATGTATTTCTTTGTTTGATTCTTGGCATGCTTCTAAGGAGAAGTCTCGCCGCTTATCTACTCTTTCGTGGATTTGGAGATATCGTAATAGCGCCACTTTTGTTCACAATCGTTGAGGAAAAGTGACATGTTCGATACATTCGCTCATATTCTTTTCTTGGTTATCCAATAGAGGCATGTCTTGCGATGGGTAGATTGGCTCAATTCTCCTTTGTCGCTAGTGAGTTGCTTTGTTGGTCATTCTTCTTGTTTTCCTCATTGGGATTTTGAGCTTTTGCTATCTTTTTCCATTCTTGTTGTTTTTTTTCCCCCGGTCTTGTTTGGGTCAACATCAAAAAACACCCCGTAGTGAAAACCGGTGGCTCGGCCTCCGCGGGTGGGGATTTTTCTCTTGTCTTGGTTCGCTGTAATTGGCAAGAGTTTTTTCATTCTATTTTTGGCCTCGCAGTTAAAGTCTCAGGTAGCATCTAGTTTGGTTCTTTGTTTCTTTTCTAGATTGTAATTGTACACTTTAGCTTCTAGTGCCTTACTAGAAGCTCTTATATATATTATTGTTTTTCCATTAAAGAAAATACGCGCAATGAGAAAAAAATGTTCAATACACACAAAGACAAAAGGTGTCAAGTTAGATGACTTTTTAAGTAAATATCCCGCAGATATTTATTAAAAAATTAGCAAGAGCTAGAATAATACAATTACAATGTGTGTAACATTCGATTTAGCAACCACAACATCCAGTTTTTCGAAAAGTCTTTGTTTCTACTAGAAAACCATTCAAAAACAATAGAAACTATATTA
The DNA here is from genome assembly GCA_022545495.1 of Chrysanthemum lavandulifolium. Taxonomy (NCBI): domain Eukaryota; kingdom Viridiplantae; phylum Streptophyta; class Magnoliopsida; order Asterales; family Asteraceae; genus Chrysanthemum; species Chrysanthemum lavandulifolium. The sequence continues at coordinate 144,435,931 of CM040238.1, forward strand.
TCAAAGATGTTACTCTTGCTCATCTTCACTAACCCAAAAATCTAATATATTATTCTGATACCTCCAAATCACCTATAATACCATGATGAGAACATCATCCAACACTTCCCTCCGGTTTAAACAGATGTTAACGAGTCAACCCAAGTGAATATGTCCTCAACGTTACTTATTCAATTAACTAAAATGTAACAACATATTAACTTCCTATAGAAAGAAGAACTAGGGGTGTTCATCGGTTCAGTTATCAGGTTATTCAATTTATTCGGTTCAGTTAGTTCGGTTAATTTTTTTTTGGGGTAAACCGAAAACCGAACCGAACCGAAAACTAATTTGAATTCGGTTTGGTTTTCGGATTGACCGGAATAACTGAATTACACCATTTATATATTTTTTAAAATTTAATTATATAGGTTTTTGGGAAAAAAAATATTTCAAGCATATAAAGTGTTTTTTATGTTAGGATAAAATTTTAATGTTTTTTTTATATATAAATATATATAAAATATATATTTGTATAAATTCGGTTTTCGGTTCAGATAGCCAAAACTATATTCCAACCGAAATCGAATTTTTAGTTTAGTTCGGTTTGGTTTTGACGAATTCGGTTCGATTATAAGTTCGGTTCAATTTTTTTCGGTTCAATTCGATTTAAATTTTTAATTTATTCGATTATTACCCAAACAATAAATGCACCTGATAAGGACCATCTATCTCATAATATTATAATATAAAAAGCCCAAAACACTACAACTATGACTACAAATTACAAAGGATCATGAATGAAGCGACTGAACAAAAATACAAAATTTACTTTCTACCTTTAAATGTCAACTTCCAATATACACAATTTTTGACAATTACGATCGTTACAATTTGCATTAATAAAGGGTGTCATCTCTAACTTTTAAAATCATATTAACTGGCTTAAAATTTAAAATAAACATTAAGATTAGAATCCAATACTTGTGACTACTTCATATGCCTAACCTTGTGCCTAAAAAAAAGATGATGACATGTGGCAAAATCAAAGGTAAATGTTATGAGAGAGAAATAGTGTAATCCACTTGTCAAACATTGAATTTGTTAGGCACAATGTTAGTGATGTGAATTAGGTCTCCTAATCATTTTTCATTATGAAAACCCTTCAATTCATTCATCCATGATGTTGACTAGCGACAATATGATAAATAAATATAACCAAGGTGGCTCCATCGTTTTATTCTTTTCAAAAGTTAATTGAGTTTTCGTTTGGTAGCTCATAATTTTAGTTTCTTTCTGATTAATGAACGATGATTTTAATCCGTGCGTGGAGAAGCATTTGTATCCATATGTGTTGGAAGACTAAAATCTTAACAGGAAGAAGAGAGCTTAATAGAGATACTTTTAGCTTCGCTTATAAATTGGCGGCTTCGAAAAGTACTGCATCCACTTTTTTTACCTTTTTTTTGTGTAAAAATGCTAAACAACTCTGTTTAAAGGGGTCGGTATTGTTGCGAAGCCACCACTTAAAATGGAACTGAATTTTGATTTTTGAAAAGAGAAAATTAAAAATTAAAAAACAACAACAACAGTAACAATAGGAGCAGTGAGGAGCCTTAGCTTGAGCAGATACTATTCACACGTGTAGCGAAATTGAGACGCCCGTTTTTTTTCTCCAATCTGGGTTTTCCTCTTCAGAAGCTTTCTTGACTTCCCACCAAATCTCTACATATCCCTACTGAGATTTTGATCTCACATGTGGGTTTTTGGGGTTGGCTAATAAAGAGTGGCAATAATGATAATAATTTGTATCTAATAGTTATACAGTTACACATGGTTTGGGAAAACGATAATCGTTATGATTTGAATTTTTGTTTAAGTGACGGCTATAACTTTTTAGCACTAACTAATGCTTCTTTATGAATCAGAGTAAGATATATTTGATCAAACCACTGAACAATCGTAGCTCTTTGAGCGAACATGAGGCTGTGAATTGTAAATTATTTTTAGAAAGTGCACCAACTTTAAACAAAGTAGTGACCTTTTTTATCCATTAGGAGTAAACAAAACATAAATACACTTTGAATAAAAGATCTGAACACGAATGAAACATGTGGCTGTTGGAAAAGTAGAAGAGAAAAACAATTGTTATTAGATTACCGAACCACATGTTTTTTTATAGGTAAGATACATATAAAGTTACACAAAATCGTTTTCATTTCTTCTTGATTTCAGTTCTTGTAGGTAAGAGATCACTTAACGGGCGTTAATTAGTTCGTTAGACTTACTAATTAACTAGCGGGCCTCTATTTAATTAGTGTTGGACTTAATTAAATGGGTTAGACCAAAAACTAATATAAGAAGCCCAAATTAGTATAGGGGGCCGGCCACTATAGAGGAAAAATGAAGGAGTCCAAAACTTGTTGGTTAAGTTAAAGAGAGTTATATTAAGATTATAATTTATCATAATCTAATAACGTGAAAACTAACCACAAAAAATCTCTCCCCTCTTTTCTCTCCATAACCAAAAGTCCAAACACACCCTTTTAGGGCTCTTGGTCGATTTCCAATATAGCGAACCAATGTTTGTTCGTTGCAAGATCATGAGGGTAAAGGAAATAGCATTCAGGTGATACACGAGGACGTGTATTGTGGACATATTATAGAGATCATCTACTTTGGTGATTAAGGGTGTTCGTGAGTTTCAAGGGTGAAACTAGTGCCGTTTTGCTCCATAATATCAAGAGATCATGCAACAAGAGGTAATGAAAAACGTTAATTATTTAATTAATCGTATTACATCATATGGATATGTTGTTTGGTGACCTTATCTACTTCGTTTTAAATATGTTTATATGCTTTATATTGTAAAACCACCAACAGTGGCATCAAAAGGCATCATATGATGGTTATTATTGTATACGTAAAAATGGCCAAAACGGGAGTTTTCACATGTTTTTATCTGATTTGAACAACCCTTGGGGCAGTTTTTCTGTGAAACAATCGACCCTAAGAGGTATTAAAAATCTGTATTTGAAAACCCTAGGCAGCGGGTTTACTAGTACATTAATTAGCTTATCTTTATATTTCTTGGCATTATAATTGTGATCCATGGCAAAAACATGTATTTTTTACCATGGACAATAAGCCAATACCTTGTTGCAATCATATTATTATTATATTAATATGTGAGACGTGTAAAACCGATGAAAGCCTTGGCCTTTACATGTGTTTGGTTGATTTACATTGTTGCAGTTTTTCTTATGTTGAGTTTTGGCTTACTTTCTAGTTACTGCGCAAAAGTGTAACGTTGTGCGCTAATAATGTTGAATTGAGTCAGAGTTAAGGATAAATTATTTAATAGTCAAGATGGGATTTGCGTAATTTTTAAAAATTAAGAGAAGATATTATGGGCCCTTTGTGACAACTCGTATTTTCAAGTTAATACTTGGCTATAAACTCAAAACATTTTACTTTGAATGCTTGAATATTTAACTTTAACATATAACCGTTTGGTTAAATCGTGTACGACAAAAAACAACTATAAATGTAAGCCGACACTAGACTAAGTTTAGTCTATGACAAATAAGTACTATATGACTTTTATAAATATAATTTATAAGTCTATGCATTTGGTTTTACAAGTTTTACGTAAAACAACTACGTCTTGCATTTAAGCTCATGCATGCATGCAAATACCCAACCAATTCACCACCTTTGCATTATAATACATACACGTACTTTATAACTATCAAAAATTCAAAAATCCCTCCCTCCCCATACTAAAAAACCAGCCACCCTTAGTGGTTTACAAAACCATGTGTTATGCCATGCCAAAATCCATGTAATTAAATAATTCTGCAAATCCCATCTTGACTATTAAAAGGTACCTTCACTAGTAGTTTCTTGACATACAAACACAACAGTGACTCCCATTCCTTTCTCTCACTAAAAACGGCAGCAAAAACAAGAAGGATAATTCTTCAAGAAGTTTTGGGTTAATTTTGGTTAAGGGTTATTTCATAAGTTAGGGTTTACTTGTAGCTCTTGGGTAGTTTTGTTCACTTGTTCATCCATTCATTCACCAACACTTGCTAAGCTTTCACAAACCATTTTCACACTTCATTTCATACTTATTAATCATCTCATGTTGTTTCTAAATCACCATTTTATATCTTATGTGTTGAAAATGTTTCAAAAATTAGCTCTACTAAACCCTAGTTTCTGTCCCAAAATTTCAGTCGATGTCTTTGCTATAGAAAACTACTTTAGAGATGTTTCTGGAAAAATTACCATGTTACACACTTATATATAGGTCTTAGGTAGTTCTCCATTGAATTTCGTAATTTATTGAGTTGATTTGGTATTTTAACAAATGATATGGAAACGGGTGCCTGAAAAGCTTTGAATCTGAGTTCTGTTTGTAATTCGTAAAAACGACCACTTTAAATTCTAGATGAGGAAAATGGTAAACATAGATTTTCTAGAGGACACCTAGACCTAATCACAACAAGTTGAATCGAATCATGAGGTTTAGTAACGAAGGAGATATGACCAAATCAAGTTAGGTTATGTTTTCTGAAAATGGACAACTTTGATACCCATGCGAACTTTAAATTTTCTGGACTAACTGGTGAAAAAATAAGACAAATGGCAAACCTTTGTGAGAAGTAGACTCAAAAACACTCAAATTAGACATTTGAACCAATCAAATTCATTAGAAAACGAGTGAGATATAGCCCGATGAAGTCGTAAAATTTTTGAAAAATAGTAAGAGCAGGTCCGAACATAATTAAGTATAAACCGACACCTAGGCCTTGAAATATTGGAAGTATACACATTAACCTACATTTAATGAGTTTTATGGAAAAAAATGAGCTAGAAATGAAGTAGATACGCTCATCGAAAGATGGATTTAAAATAATAATAAACTTTGTTTTAAAAGTTTGAAATCATAAACACATTTTATTTATTTTACATAAACGCTTTTGTTGATCCCAGTTGAGCAAACGATCCTTTATAGAAACCGACTTAACAAAGACTTATTAAGTATCACGCGAATTTAATACTTAATCTTAAGAAGAAGAACAATAAAACATTCAACACCTCAATATTATTATTAATACTGAATACTCTAACTTGATATTAGGGTTTTACAACCTTGAAGTGTATCGACCTTAGATATAAAACATACGTATATCTAATCTAACCTAGGACCTCCTTTTATAGGCTAAGGAGTCCTTTACATAATACAATACGTAACCTACAAGATAAATATCTTTTCCATATTTATCTAATACAAAATATTAAACCGACTATACAAGACTAGCAGTGATTACAATACAATATCCGTGGTTACACAATACTACTAGCCGCGGTTTATCTTCAGCAGTGGATTCATTCTTCTGTCCGTGGTTTCACCAATTCTGTCCGTGGTTCCAACACTTAGAATAATTCATGATCCAAGGAACCTAAAACCGAACAATCCTCCCCTAAACTTGATACATTCAAATAGAATTCACAAGTTTCTTTTAAGCTCAAAACACCTGAATTGGAGGATGTATCCAAACACTTACTGGTTTTTAGAATTGTCTCATACTTTAACAACAAAATGTAAGCTTGATTATCATAGGGCATCAACATCTTTAAACTACCAGGCTTGACCATCTGAGTAATAACTCCTGGATAATTATTCAGTTTAGGATAATCACCTTCTACAAGCATATGAATAACTTCTCCAGACATAGTTAACACATGAACTCCACAAGTTTGATATAAAAACCATCTTGTAACCTGACCATTGTAGAGTCCTTTCCATTTAGGTTCATCATGAGTAGGTTCAAACAAAATCTTCAAGTGATGATAAACCAGTCTCTCATGATAATCATCTGGATGTACATCACCAAACTTATTCTTGTAAAGCTTCCAAAGATTCATTAAATCATCTCTATCCAAATATTGAAGCATCTGTGAAAATTTATTAAACTCAGAAACTTCATTATTGAGTCTTTGAATTTTCCAACATCCTTCACTTCCATTAAGCTCAAATGCATAAGAGATAATTTGATTACTATCTTCAATCACTTTCAGTCTTTTAGAACCAGATGTCTCCTGAATCTCAGATTTTCTCTTTTGTCTACTTTGAATCCACTCTTCTTCTTTTTCAGAATTCATTGGAAAGAAATCATCATTATTAATCCTCATACACATCAGATAAAGCTCATGAAGTCTCTCAAATGAACATTTACTAAGATTTTCATAAATATGTATGCCTGAATTCTTAATAATCTTCATCAGTACATTCCTCATCTCACCTTTTGTAGGAGGTTTCTTCTTTATAACTTGCTTCTTTTCCTTACTGATCCTCCTTGCCCATTCACCCAAGATTCTAGCTCTTTCATCAACATCTAACAATGCCCATTCTTGAGTAGTATACTTATCCTGTATTTGATTAGAAGCTTGAAGATAGTTTTGTATTTCATACCATTTAGCTAACCATTTCTGACTAGCCTCCTCCTCTTCTTGCTTCTGTTTTTCCCTAGCTGCTTCCTCTTCAGCTAGCAGATTTCTTGTATACTCTTCATCATAAGCAATCTGTTCTTCTCTACTTTTAAACTTCAAAACTGGTGCTACAATACCTTTACCCTTACCAATGTCTGGTTGAGCCACCTTCTTCTTCAAAGGCTCACCAATAACTAAACTTTTACCTTTGGGTTTGGTTGCAGTTGATTTCAGAGATGAAACAGGTGCAATGATGGGTGTAAGGTTAGTTGAGGTTTTTCTTAGATTGATCAGTGTACTTGCAGCTTCTTTCTCAACTTCTTTTGATTTAGGTGGTGATACAGAGGTGGTTGTAACAATTGTAGAAGTTGTTATGATAGCAGTGGGTAAGTTTAAAGTGGGAGTGGTTATGATTACCTTATCTGAAACTACATCAGTGGTTTCAATAATACTAGCCGTGGTTGCAGACACACTATCAGTGGTTGTGTCTTGCATCACCTCATCTTCTACCACAGTCTTCAAACTTTCAAGAACAACTTCATTCCCATCTTTGTCAGATACCAAAAATTGTGCTGCTTGATCTCCACTATCCACATCCTCTTCCATATCCACATCTGACCTCCCACAATTCATGCCTTTACTCCTCCCTGTTTGGGTACATTCTCCACATTCGTGAGCGGGAGTGGAGTCCACCTTCTTTTCATCTTCCTCATATGCCTTAAAACAACAACCCGTGTCTTCTCACTTTCTCCAAAACAAACATCCTATGCTTGACCTTCTAATTTCTTTACCACAAATCTGACCAACTCTTGAAGACTTGAGATTATATCCTCCATTTTAGTACATTTAGCCGTCAATTCGGAAAAACATTCAAGAATATCCTCCCACTTCAACTGTGTGTTAGCGGTCCGAGAGGTGGTTCATTGGAAAAGTCATCATGTACCGGCTTAGGATCCGTCAATTCGATTTCATGTTTCAAACTATCCTCATCACGTCGAGCTGTGTTAAGCGCTCAGAGAGGTGAATCCTTGGATAAAGTAAACATATCACCGCACCGCACGATCATCTATGCACCTAAGTGAGCGGTTGGCTAGGATTCCTCCACATGTGTTAAGTTCTAAGAAACTCTCGACATTAGGAGTTGCCAAAGGTTGAGTCTTAATGATGTTTCCACTATCCTGACCAGCATCTAAGCATGAATCAGTAGTGGAAGCCCTTCCAATCATGTCACCTCCACACCATGTCACAGCCTCATGAACAACACCACTAACACCAGCCTGAGGTAGCTTGGTGCCCTTATTTCTCCTAGTCCATAAGATTGGTTTAATAGTGGTTTGGGTATGACTAGCAGTGTGTTGAGAGTTACTAACAGTGGAAACAAGTGCACTATCAGTGGGTTGAGGTGTACTAGCAGTGGGTTCAGGTTCTAAGGGTTGAGATGCAGGCAAAGTAAGCATATGGGGGAATAAAGGAACATCTCTTGGTTGAAAATTTGGTTTCTGATTCCTCATATGTGCAAAAACCTTAGGAAGCATATAATGCACTTCATACTCCCTAGAATGCTCAATAGGTTCTTCAATTTGACTTTCCACAATCAGTTGCACAAACCTAGGATATAAGAAATATTTTCCCTTCTTCCTAATATTCTGCACAAACCCTTCATAAATCATCCTAGACCAATTAAACTTCCTCCCATCAGACAAACAAATGACAGTAGTAGCAATTTTGGAAGGGAAGTCATCAAATCCAGTGCTCTTATTACTTATACACATCAACAAGATATGTATCAAAAACTTCCATTGTTGTGAAAACATGCTCTTAAAAAATTTTACCTTGTCTCCCCTGTGTGTATATCCTAACCTCTCTAAACCTGCAAAAATCTCATCATCCGAAAGATTAACAACACCATCAGCATCATCTAACTTCAAAACCCTTCGAATAATATCCTCATGAACCAAAATATCATTTTCATCCACAACAGTACTAAATACTTCTACTCCATCGACCTCCTCAAGCTTAGCATTACCCCAAAATTGATGTATATAGGCTTTAAGGATGGTTGGTGCTACGGTTAAGGAAAAATGAATAGGACTGTAAAGAAGAAAATAAATCATTTGATGAAAACCTTCCGATCGATTGTTCTTGATCAAATTAGCAACTAGGTTATGGGTGTTGGAATATTGATTCAGCATGATGATTGATGATGTGTGTGATGTGGGATTTGTGAATTGAACAAATGAAAGTGGTTTGGGTTTATGTAAAGCGCGAATTTGAAGTGATTTGAAGATCAAGTAAATGACCTATCAGTGATTTGGGGATATAAACGTGTTTTCTCCAAAGTTACCAAATGACCCCTTAAGTATCCAAAAATCGGCAACACTAGCGATGGTTTGAAGACCTCTATCGGTGGTTTGAAAACACTAGCGATGGATACATAATTCACTCCAATCGGTTGACCAATAGATATAGCAAGCAAATCTTTGTCAATCGAGTGATATTTCTAAAAATATGAAGAATTACAACAATGAACACCTTTTTTTTTTTTTTACACAAAGCTCCAAAGGTCCAAAGCAAAATCTCAAAACCAAAAGCTCCAAAGTACATAACTATCCTCCATACCGCATATCACAAACATAAACCAAGCCTTCGAAAAGAAGGTTAAGGTTAGCAGTGGTTAGAGTAAAACTAAAAGTGATTCCATATACTTAGCAGTGGTTAGCCAATGTGCTAAAGTCTAAGTCAATATGGTCAACTTCCGGTATTAAATCTTTTTCAAAGTCAAAAGACTTCATTAACTCCTCACCCACTTATATCTTCCCCTCATTTACTCACTAAAACCTTTTACTCTGCCTATAAAAGAATCCAAAGGCACAAGTAACACACACCAATTAACCCATTTTACTTCCAAACCCTAATTTCACAAAAATCCACAATCAACAACAACCAGCATATCTAATCAACCAGAAATCATCAATCTAACCTCCTCCTCCTCCTCATCATCATCAGCCAATGAGGATTCTCACCCATTGTTTCGTTACCCTCATCAGTATGTACCGCGACCTAGAAAGTCCCCTTTTCTCCCTTCATCTGAAGATGATAGTGTGGTGGATCCTAGTGATTCATCTAGGGGTTCAGATGACTCTACTGAGCGTCTAGAGCCAATCTTCAATAGATTGGCGAGGGAGGAAGCAGAGAGAACATCACAACCTTCACCATCCCAACCCCAACCAAGGCCACGTGCCAGAAATCCACCACTCCCAAAGAACAGAGAGGTGGTGATTGGTCTTCCTGCCCCAGGATCTAGTTCTTCAAACCATGGAAGGAAGGGAAAGGGCAAGGGTGCAGAGGTGAAGCGAAAGGGAAAAGGAAAGATGGAGTAGTTGCTTTATGGTGGAACGAGTAGATGGAACAACTGAAGATTTCTCATATCACAAATGCATCCATCATCGTTTTCATCAATCCATCTTTCCATTTGCATCTGTAGCTTCTTCTTTGTGCAAGATATGTAGAACCACAAGCTTTTGTAATAGATGATAGGAATGTTCTTTTATGTCATTTGAAGTTGATTGTCTACTGTACATTGTTTCTTGACTTAATGAACAACTTCTTAATGTACTTCTCTTGCATCAGTGATTAACTTTCATATGTCTACAAAATGGTTAGTGGGAACACAAAGCAACAAACAGTGGTTTGAACATAACTATCAGTTGTTAGAAACAAAAATAGCAATACTAAGATCACATAATAACAGTCCAATACTTATATAAACTTTTACAAAACAAGTTGAGATTTAGAGATTAATCATTCCAATACTAACTACAAGGTACTGAAACCTCCCCACATCAAAAGCTTTAGTGAGAAGATCAGGAACATTGAAATCAGTATAGATTTTTACCATTTGAATCAACCTTTTCTCATTACAATCTCTAATGAAATGATACCTTAGCTCAATATGTTTAGTTCTAGAATGTAAAACAGGATTTTTAATGATGCAAATTGTACTGTTATTATCAATGTAAATCTTAGTATGCATAAAATTGTACCCAAAATCCAACAATTGATTACGAATCCAAAGAACTTAACCATAGCAACTAGCAATGACCACATATTAAGCTTCAGTTGTAGAATTTGCCACTATTGTTTGCTTTTACACCGCCATGAAATTAGTCCGCTTCCCAAAACCGACACCCTCCAGGTTGTAGATTTCCTATCCGACTAGCACCAAGATAATCACTATCTGTATAGGCCACCAAATCAAAAGGTGAGTCCTTAGAATACCAAAGGCCCAATTTAGGATGACCTTTAAGGTATCTAAAGATTCTCTTAACAACATCCATGTGTGAAGTAGTGGGTGTGACTTGAAATCTTGCACACACACAAACTGAGAACATTATATCTGGCCTAGATGCAGTGAGATACATCAAAGATCCAATCATGGACCTATACAACTTCAAATCAACTTTGGGACTTCCATCATCGATAGCGGTGGTTTCGAGTCTCCATAGGTGTACTAGCACTCTTCACATCCACAAATCCAAACTTCTTCAAAATATCTCTACATACTTGTCTTGACTAATGAAGATACCATCGATCCTTTGTTGAACTGTAGCCCCAAAAGAAAGTGAGTTCTCCCATAGAACTCATCCGAAACTTATCATGCATAAGTTTCTCAAAATCCTGCATAACTCCTTATTAGTTGAGCCAAAGATGATGTCATCTACATAGACCGAACCAAGAAATATCATCCTTGTGCTTCCTAATGAACAAAGTTTTATCAATCAACCTCTTTTAAACCCATTGTCCATCAAATAAGTAGACAGGCACTCATAGCATGCCCTAGGAGGTAGATGCAACCCATACATAGCCTTCCTCACCCTGTAAACCTTGTCAGGATGATCAGGATATTCAAAACCAGGAGGTTGACAAACATAAACCTCCTCATCAATTGTGCCATACAGAAAGGCACTCTTAACATCCATTTGATACACCACAAAATTCTTGAATGAAGCATAAGCTAAAAATAATCTAATAGCCTCAATTCTTGCAATCGGAGCAAATACTTCATCATAATCCAAACCTTGGTTTGTGTGTATCCTTGAGCAACCATCCTTGATTTGTTCCTTACCACTATCCTCTTTCATCCTCTTATTTTTGAACACCCATTTTGTCCCAATTGCCCTTTTTCTATTAGGAAGGTCAACCAATGTCCAAACCTCTTGAAGCTTGAACTGTAGAAGCTCTTCTTGCATTGATTCTACACATCATTCTTCAGACAAAGCTTCTTCCACTCTCTTGGGCTCCTTTTGAGACAGAAAACAAGCAAACAGGCAATTTTGCAGATCTTTATGACTATTTCTTTTGTGAAGTGATCTTGCAAAGAAACCTTACTCAGGAAAGGTTTCAGTGTTCTTAGCCTTGCTTCTTGTTTGCACTGGAGTATTCAAATTTCCAAGTATTTGTTCCTTGGGATGAATCTTGTGAATCCTTGTGGTAGTGATTGGACTTTCATGAATGACAGTGTTCAAATTAGTAAAATCAGCATTGAAAAAATCATCCATGTCTTCATCATCAGTAGGAGTATCAATCTCTTCCAAAGCAGGCATGTTAGGATCATGTGGATACTCCTCTTCACTAAATAATGGGTTTGCATTTGGTCCAAAGAAAGTACTATCACCAGTACTTGCAGCCGGGGTTGTAGAAGTTGACTTAGCAGTGCTTTCATTATACCTAGCCGTGCTTTCATTTGGCTTAGCAGTGCTTTCAGAATGCTTTTTCTTTCTTTCAATTTCTTCTACCGACATTGAGTTTTCTTTCAACAACTCATCCTTATATTGATGATGATCAACTTTGCTTCCAGTATTCAATGCATCATCATCAGTGGGACTTTGCTTATCAATGATGGGTGAGACAGAACCAGCTTTCCACTTTTCAACCAAATAGAACTCCTTTGGAGAATCGACTTCCTTAGAATATGTTTCGCATCGTAATCCTTTGTGTACTGCATTAACATTAGTGGAAGTTCACTGCAATGATAGGCTCATAATTCATAGATTTGGTTAGCATATCAATGTTAAGCGACGATCTGGTCCTTTAGTCTCAACACTAGAGTCTCTTCACTAAATTGAACATGTAAGTTCTCTTCAACAATTCTAGTCCTCTATTGTATACTCTAAAGGCTTTACTATTAGAAGAATAGCCTAAAAGTATCCATCATCGACTTTTCTTGAAACTTGCCTAGATAGTCTATCGTATTCAAGATAGTAACAGACACCCAAAAGGTTTTAGGAATGCAATCATTGGCTTCCTATTATGTAACGACTCATAGGGGTCTTGTTATGAGGCTTCACTACTTTACTTCTATTACGCACATAACATGCGGTGCCTGACTTCAAATTTCAAAAGGTAGTTGGTAACTTAGATTCGACAACATTGTTCTAGCGACCTCAATTAGTGTCCTATTTTTCCTTTCACTACACCATTACATTGTGGTGTTCTAGCAACACTAAACTGTCTTTCTATACCCTTAGTTACACATAACTCATTCATCACATCATTCTTAAACTCGGTTCCATTATCACATCGATTACTTTGACTTTATGGTTTACTAGATTTTCTATCTTAGTAATGAAACTCTTGAGAATCTCACTAGTCTCACTCTTAGCGACTAAAAGTATACCCAAGAAAATCTACTATAATCATCGGTGATAACTAGGCAATCTCGCTTATGGTTCAAAGTTTTGACAAAGGTAGGTCCAAATAAGTCCATATGAAGCATAAGCAAGTGGTTGTGTTATGGTGTTATGATTTTGGACTTACAAGAAGCTCTATGTTGTTTTCCTTTCGACAAGCCACACAAAGTTCCTTACATTCAAAAACCTTAGAAGGTAACCTCTCACTAAGTTTCCTTTACAAGTTTATTGATTGTTTTGAAATTAAGGTGACCCAATCTTCTATGCCACAATCTAGACTCATCAACTGATGCCTTAGCAAACAGATAAGTTAAGGACCTATTAGGAAGTACATCTTTAAGATCAAAACAATATATGTTCTCTTTCCTAGGTATCCTTAACTGCACAAATTTCTCATTAGGCATATTAAAATCAAGTGACAACACCACACACTCAGTTTCCCCAAAAAGTACACAGTTTTTCTTATCACACATTTGAGAAACACTGAATAAATTGTACTTTAAACCCTGTACCAGATAGACCTTTTCAAAGTCTAATTTCCCTATGTTGGGAATTAAGGTAATCTCGATTCTGTGAAGTGATTACGATTCGCCAAGCATCGTCAAGAGATTCCGTAGAAGAAGAATGGATTCTGCCGAAGTTATACTTCAACAGAAGTGTTAAGCGGAACATTGTGTTCTTCTTGAAAGTGGGAACCACGTGGGAGAGATAAAGCTCATTATAGAGTAAAAGTCGGTAGCAGTATTAAAGATAGGTTGGCGCCGTTTATGTAGAGCTCTCTCGTAATAAACACGATGATTAACAAAACAATATGATTAGTTGCATGCTTGTCTAGATGCATGCTTAGTCTATGTTAGTTTTAGGGCGTAAATTGTCAACGCTCATTAGGGTTTCTTGCCTATATAAGAAACCATGATAGATTGTAATAGATAAGCTTTTCTCAAGTCTTTCAAGTCTTGTAAACTATCCGAAACATAGAGTTTCTATAATAAAAAGATCCATAGAGGATCAAAGAGTTCTTAGTTACTATAACTTGTATTTATCTTCCGCTACAAAATACGAGTTGTAGAGATCTTCTATTAGTTTACTTGTGATTACATAAGTAATACTAACGATCTTGATGCTTAAGATCTATCAAGGTCTTGGTTTTCAACAAGTGGTATCGAGCCTCGGGAAAGTCTCTACGATACTAAGAACCGTCTCACCCCATACAACCAAACATTCATTCACCATGCCCGGATCCGATCATGGCCAAGTCACCAACACAAATAACACCAACACCAATTCCATGCAACAACTCGGTCTCTCAAACAAACAATGGTAAATTTCCTTATTTGAAAAGAGAAGAGTATGACCTTTGGACTATGAAGATGGAAAATTGGATTTCCAATATTGATTGGAATCATGGAGGTAGTAAAGAAAGGGAGTCTCAAGAAAATGATTCGCACGAGGATGGGAAGTTCATCATGGCTCCTCCCAAAACTGCTGAAGAGGTGCTGGCCATGCAGAGAGAGCATAAAGTGAAAACTATTCTGCTTCAAGCCATTCCAGAAGATCATCTATGTGATTTTCACCATATGGATGATGCAAAAGATATATGGATGGCTCTCAAAGCAAGGTTCGGTGGAAATGAAGAATCAAAGAGAATGAGGAAGTCCATGCTAAGACAACAGTTTCAGGACTTCAATATTTCCGAAGAAGAAGGTATCCACAAGGGATACGACAGGTTCCATAGGATCTTGAGTCAGTTGAACCAACTGAATGCTAAACCGGATAATGAAGATTGCAACTCAAAGTTCTTGCGATCATTGCCACCATCATGGTTGCATGTTAGTATAGCCCTCAAGGCTAAAGGAGGGTTGGACATGCTTACCTTTGATGAGCTGTATAACAGACTCAGAACCCTTGAACCTGATGTCAGGACTCCATACCGAACATCTTCTTCTGGCCATGCAGCTTTTGTTGGGGCATCTCATTCCAACACAATGGTACCTGCTCCTAGTTCCAACTACTTTCCATCATCTCCCAGTTCCAACTACTTTCCATCATCTTGCACTCCCACTCCTCCACATAACCCTCATCCCACTCCACCATGTTCTCAAACTAGGACTAGTAGTGTGATGGAGGATGTTCTTCACTCTTTTGTTGCAGATTATGATACTCAACAGTATCTTGCATATGAAGACTTTGATCAGTTGGACCCTCTTGAAATGGAGGAAATGAAGCGAAAATGCAGTGGCATTCTTGTCGGTGGACATCAAAAGGTTTGAAGAGAAGTGCAGGAGGAAGTTTGCTTTCAAGGAAAGGAACCAGCTCGCTTTGATAGGAGTAAAGTCGGTGTTTCACTTGCCATCGGATGGGGCATTTCTCAAGAGAATGCAAAGACAAGAAAAGTGGAGATGGAGCTAAATATCTCTCATATCGCGAAACAACAGAAGTGGAGCTTGACTCTCCTCACCATGGATGAACAGTCAACCGGACTACACATGAACTCGTTAATGAGGAAGCTCATGATCTTGATAAGCTTGGATTGCTTGCAAGGTGTACTTGGATGAAAGGCATGATCGGTTTGCCTTGATGGGACTATCTCGTACACAATCAGATATTTGGTTGTAGTCTAAAATACAATGAACTTAAAGAAGAATTTGATGCTATGAAACCTAAGTTTGATGAATGCTATATTGATAATGAAGCCCATAAACTAGCATTAAAAACAGTAGAAAGACAAAAAGTATGGTTTCAGAAGAATCAAATTGCTTATGAAGAAAAGATAAAGGTTTTACAGTTTGATCTAGAAGTTGCAAATAATTACTTAAAACTGTCTGAGAAAGCTAAGGATGAAGCTGTGTCTGAAAACCTAGAGCTTAAGGAAAAACTAGCTAAGGAAATAGCTATGCATAAGGAATGGTTAATATCAGGTGATAAACTAGCTAGTGAAATCTATAACAGTCAAACAGTAACCTCTGGCTTAGGACTTGGCTTTCAAAAGTATGTAGGAGTAGAAGCTAAATATGATGGTCGTAAATCCACACCGGCCAGGTTAGCTAACTTTGTAAAGAAGGTGAATTGCATCTTGTCCCTCGGACCTATTAGAGGTGAATTTATGCCCATAGACCTATCCATCATGTTGACTTTGATGGATCACATCATCTATATGGCAAAAGTCAAAGACTTGCAGACCACGATACCTCATCTAATGACTTTGTCTCTTGCTCGACGGTGACAATTCATCGGATCAAGGGTCCACTTCCTATGAAAGTCGTGATTCAAATGAGAAGTCGACCTTCCCAAGCTCGAGCCAACACCCAAGTCTCGCACCCCGCCTACTTACAAGCCTTCTAAGGAAACCGATGAGGAATCCACTTCCAATATAGTTTCTTACGAAGACTTGTCTTTTAAATCTTTGAATAATCGATCTGTTAAAACAATTCCTTGAATGTATCTGCTTTTAAGTACTTACGCATGTAATCAAACATCTCCCTATTTGAATAAATCTTCCAAGAAGAAGACTTGTTTTGTATGTGGAAGTAAATTTCATTTGATTAAGGATTGTGATTTTATGAACAAAGATTGGGTGCATGTGTTACTCACCGTAAACACAAATCTAATGGACCAATGTTGCTAATGTTCCACCTTATGTCCCACAAGTCGCTTATACTAACTCTCATTGGAGAGGTTACATTATGCACCTAATGTACAACCAACTAGCTCATACTTTAAACATGGTTATTGGCCTACATATGTTGACTCTATGTATCTTTGGGATGGGATATGGGAACCACTTGTGAAGTCCTCGGCAGTTGTTCTTGGACTAACAAGGACCGAATCATCAATGGAGGACCAAGAACAATGGTGGATCCTCTAAATATTCATGTCACGAACCTATGATCCAAGGCGGGTTCAAGTCAGTAATGACTTGAACCTCCATTATATACTAACCTGTATGTACATATTTTGTTGTTGTTTGTAGGATCATCCCTTAAGCATAAGAATATTGGTATTGTTGATAGTGGTTGTTCGAGCATGTCCGGAAAGAGATATGATGCACAACTTTGTTCCCATAGAAGGAGGAGGCAATGTAACTTTTGGAGGAAGTGATGGGAGTATCACAGGAAAGGCACCATAACGACACCTCATCTAGATTTTGAAAATGTGTACTATGTTAAGGAACTTCAACATTTCAACTTGTTCTCTGTCTCACAAATCTGTGACACTAAGAACAAAGTTCTCTTCACCGAGAATGAATGTCTTGTCTTTGTCTAAAGACTTCAAACTCCCAGAAGAAACTTCAATTCTGCTGAAGGTTCCTCGTACTCACAATTTATACACATTCAACCTTAATGAAGTGCAACCAGGTGGTGACCTCACTTGTTTGGTGGCTAAAGCATCTCTAGATGAGTCCACAAAATGGCATAGGAGGATGGCGCATGTGAATTTCAAGACCATTAACAAACTTTCTAAAATGGGTCTTGTT
This sequence comes from Chrysanthemum lavandulifolium, assembly GCA_022545495.1. Taxonomy (NCBI): domain Eukaryota; kingdom Viridiplantae; phylum Streptophyta; class Magnoliopsida; order Asterales; family Asteraceae; genus Chrysanthemum; species Chrysanthemum lavandulifolium. Next base: position 144,453,574 of record CM040238.1, read on the forward strand.
GAAGGTCTTCCCACCAAAGTATTCACCAATGATCATAATTGTGTCGCTTGCAACAAAGGAAAACAACACAGAGCTTCTTACAAAGCTATCAATGCTATGAGCATCATTCTCGAGCCTCTTGATTTGCTTCACATGGATCTATTTGGTCCAACTCAAGTCGGGAGCATTGATCATAAGTACTTACATTTGGTGATCACCGATGGTTATAGCGATTTTCTTGGGTTTTCTTTCTCGAGAACCAAAGATGAAACATCTCAAGTCTTGTTGAATTCATCACTCTTGTTGAAAATCGGTTGAACAAAAGGTCAAGGGTATTCGTGTGATAATGGGACAGAGTTCAAAAATGCTATTCTTATAGAACTACGTGGGTCAAAAGGTATAAAAAGGGACTATAGTAATCCAAGAACCCCACAACAAAATGGGGTGGTGAAGAAAGAATAGGACCTTAATAGAGGTTGCAAGATCAATGCTTGGACTCTAAGCTACCCACTATGTTACGGATCAAGCTGCTGCACAGGCGTGCTATGTGCTAAACAGGGTCTCCATAACAAGACCTCAACTCAAAACACCTTATGAACTTCTCTTTGGGAAGGTTCTGTCATTCACTACCTAAAACCTTTTGGTTGTCAAGTGACCATTCGAACACAAGTGATCCGTTGGGAAAGTTTGATGAGAAGGCGATGATGGCTATATTGTGGGTTATTCACTCATAGTAAGGCCTCTGAGGTGTACAATTTGCAAGCCAAGAAGATAGAGGAGACATTGAACACGAGATTTTTGGAAGATAAGCATAATGTTCAAGGACGTGGTCATACATGGTCTTTTGACCTTGACTATAGCGATTCCTTGGGTTACACTAGACATTTGGCTAACCAAAATGCAGGTTCTCAAGCTTCTCCGCTAACCATGCGGGTCCCTTAGATGATGACTCGACAAAGAGTTTGAAGATGATGAGCAACCTATACTTGTGCCTTCCTTCTCCCTAACAATATTGCGGTACCACCTCCAAGGATGTGGCTGATTCGAGTGATGAAGATGACTCTCATTATCTTCGAGGACCTTGCTAGGCTTGGACTCAAGAATTTTTCGCCAAGCTTGAAGCGAGAAACCGAAAGAAGGGTAGCTAATGAAGGTCGCAGAAACAACGTGTTCGCTAAAGTTGACTCTGCCACACCTTCCATCCCCAAATCTCTGAAGGCTATCGTTCCTCTCAAGTATCTTCACACTTTGGTGAACCCTATACACGCTTTCCAAAACCTTGGATCTTGGAAATCATCAACCCAAAGTGGCATCTTCACCTCACCCTCTTATGATCTTTGAATTTGAACCAACCATCACTAATCTTGATTCATCCATTGAAGTCAATCCCATCGCTACTCGGAGGATCAACATTGCTCATCCTCAATCCAACATCATAGGTGATCTTCGCACCTGTTAGAACTCGAAGGGCTATTACAAGTCCTCAATTTGGACAGATTGCTTTTCTCTTATGTCTCCAACCAACAAAGAGACAATCACACGACTTCAAACATTGTCATTTGCTTGTTTTCTCTCTCAAGTGGAACCAACTAGTGTTTCTCAAGCTCTTAATGATTCAAGTCGGCTTGAAGCAATGTAAGAAGAGATGCAACAATTTCACAATCAGCGGGTTTGGATTTTGGTTCCACTCACGATGGTAAATATGCCATTGGGACAAAGTGGATTACGAAGAATAAAGAGATGCTCGTGGTGTTGTGATAAAAACAAAGCAAGATTAGTAGCACAAGGCTTGAGATAAGAGGAAGGGATTGATTATGATGAAGTGTTTGCCCTGTTGCGGAGTAGAAGCTATTCGCATTTTCTTGGCTTATGCTTCTTACGTGGGTTTCATGGTGTATCAAATGGATGTCAAAGGTGCTTTTACAGATGGTGAGATTGAAGAGGAAGTTTATGTCACTCAACCAAAGGTTTGAAGACCCCGATCACCCAAATCATGTTTACAAGGTTGTTAAAGCTCTTTATGGCTTACATCGGGCACCAAGAGCTTGGTATGCTAGGCTTTCTTCATTCTGTTTGAAGCATGGTTATAGGAGAGGTGCTATTGACAAAACTACGTTCCTAAAGAAGAATTACTCGACATCATTTCAGTGCAAGTGTATGTGGGCGACATTATTTTGGCTCCACAAACGAAGCTTGGTGTGAGGAATTTGAGGACCTAATGAAGGTGAATTTCAAATGAGTGCTATGGGTGAACTTACTTTCTTTTGGGTCTCCAAGTTCAACAGAACAGGATGGCATCTTTATCATCAAGATAAATATGTGAGGACATTCGAAGAAGTTTGGTATGGAAGGTGTTAGGATCGCCACAACACCTTATGAAGCTCCAAAGACTAAAGCAAATAATGAACCGATCTACTGTGAATGTTCATCCGCATGCGGTCCATGATTGGTTCATTGATGTATTTGATGACTTCAAGACCGATATTACATTCTTTGTGAGTGTTTGTTCTCGACATCAAGTCACCCACTTGCTTCCCATCTCAATCTTGTCAAGAAGATCTTTAAGTACCTCAAAGGCCAACCTCTTTAGGCCTTTGGTACCCAACAGTCTCCTTTCAAGTCGGAAGCATATAGTGGCAGTGATTATCTTTGGTGCAAACCGGATAGAAGATCCACAACTGGAGGCGCCAATTTCTTGGCAAGAGGTTGATTTCTTGGCAATGCAAGAAACAAACCATTGTGGTCGCCTCAACCATCAAGCAGATGCGTTCAGCCGCAAATTGTCGTGGTCGTCCTCTCGGATTCGTAACCAATTCTTCGGACTATGGGTACAACTTCATGAACACTACTATTCATATAGATAATCAAAGTACCATATGCATAGTCAAAATCCAGTTTTCACGGCCAACAAAACACATTGAAATCGGGCACCACTTTATAAGAGATGCTTATGAAAACATTTGATAAAAGTGGCTAAAATCCATCTTGATGATAATATGGCGAGACTTATTAACAAAAGCGTTTGATGGACCAAGGTTTCAACACCTCGTGGTCAATATTGGAATGCTAAACCCTTGATCGCATAGTTTAAGGGAGGCATAGGCCTCGGGGAGGCATATGCCTGTGGGAGGATTTGTACAAACTCTGCAGATTTTGTTTGTTTTGTATATTAGTTTGTACTCTAACACTAACTTCTAATATTTCTCTAGTTTGTTTGTTTTGTTGTTGTGTATGTTTTAGTGTCATTTTGCGGTTATACATCTTGCATTTTGTACATTCCTTATACGGATTGCGGTATATACATCCCATGATTAAGATCAAATTCATCAAGAGTGGCTCATTAGTACATGGTCGGATAAATTGAAAGAGTGTTGCTTGTTTCTTCCGATAACAAATCATCAAGCATACAATTTGATTCTCACGAAGATAATCTTGAAAGAAAAGAAATTGAAGTCAAATTGTTCTTTCATTCATTCAAGAAACAGTTCTGACTTACATAAAGTCAACCTTCTATTTTGCATCCTCAAGATACTGAAATTGTACACTTAAGCTAAGCCTATTCTAGTTTATATCCTTCATTCCAAATCTAATGGAATCTTTGGATATGCGTTAAATCTTGGCTTTGCTTTTGTAAGTCTTGCATAACCACCCATTCGCCTAAGCGGCTGGTTGGATATGCATGACCAAAGACGACGAAGATGCTAAGGACCAAAATGGAGGATGGATTGATGAAACGATTGACGATGACGATGACCACGCAGGATGACGTGAGAACTATTGTGTCTGTGTGCTTCATCTATTCATTTCAACCAAATGCAATCGATCCACCCTCCTTAAGCCCTTCGCTATCGATGTGTGTTCATGCACCAAAAGATGGCGCGATGAGACCAAGAACCACTCTCTATCTTTGGGAGTGGCGGATTCTCGCACGAGGTCTTTGTTGAGACCGAGTCTTTGGAGGTTAGGAGTAAGTTCCTCCTTATAGAGTCATCGTAATCATCGTGATTCACTTGGATTCACTACACCGTCATCTTCGAAGAAGGGAGAAAGGGCGATTTATTTGGTCTTGGATAGGGTTGAGGAAAGTAATGGAACCATGGGTTTGATTCACCACTGATGATGATGAAGAGGATGATGAAGGCGAGGAAGTGAGATCTATGATCTCGGGTTTGGTGTTCATGGTGCAATTGGGTTAATTGAGTTTATTTTACTTCTAGGGTTTGTGGTAAATATTTGGGGATCTTGGTGAAAAGATGAGTTACATTGGGATCATTTTCTAGGCAGATTCAAGGTTCAATGAGTTTAATGCAAGTGGGTGGCACAAGAATTCTAGAAACTTACCAAGATATTCTTATCTTTGATGCATTCTGTGAAGCTATAACTTCAAAGAGATTGATCATGTGTTTCACCAAGTGTTATTTTGGGTTGGGTCAAAGTTGTCATACACGTCGGCAATGGTCAACCAAACGGTCCATTTTCTTTGACTATAATTTGGGCAAAAACACTTCATCCACCATCACTCGCTTCAGAACAAACAAATTCCCTCTCATTCCAATTTCACAAACACTCACCATTTCAAAGAATCTTAACCCTAAACGCTCATATCTCTCATGGCTCTTGAATTTAAACATGATCACAACAAAGTTGCATTTCTGGGAAACGGTAAAGGATATGACTTGTACGAACCTATGGTGGAATTCCTGAAAAGGTCCAAAATTTATTATGCTCTAACTCATTCTCCAAATGAGATATATGAGTCTTTGATCACTCAATTTTGGGAAACTGCTGAGAAGAGGAGCGAGACAGAGATTAGGGATGTGGTTGTGAGCAGAGCACATAGTAACAGAGGACCTAATTCAAGGAAGCTTCACTTGGAAGATCTTGATGGAGCATTTCATTCTAGTCGGGAAAATGTGCTTCTTGGGCTAAGAGCTATTGGCTATCGTGGTACAAGGACCGATATGTGGTTGAAGAAGGAACTTTGCCCGAAGTGGAGATTCTTGGTTCTACGCTGCTTCAATGCATAAGCAACAAGGCGGAGGATGGGACCGATTCTCTACCGAGGCCGGGATATGGTATTGTGTGTCTTTCTCGAGGGTAACTTTCAATTTTCTAAGTATATTTTCGAAAACATGGTTGAAAATATTCAAAAGACAAAGGGAAAATTTTAATGTACCCAAGGTTTTTGCAAATTATATTAGACACCTCTACCCAAGCCCAAGCTTTTTATCCCGTAGGTTCTTTGTTGCTAAATTGTTTGCAACAATGAGAACCCACTCGTGGGGAACATCATCCTTGCTAGTCGCCATGTTGCCCCAAGGTAATGAGGTCGCTAATGAGGAGAATGTGACTCATAATCCTCCTTCCTCACCTATTGCTACCGATGGTAATCCATTAGTCAACATCGGTGAGGGCCCTCTTCAAGCTGTTGAAGCAACTCATGTTGCTCATGACCAACCACCTTGTCCCAAACCAACTCCCACACTAGCGACTCAAGATGAGTCGATCTTAATAGACTACCCACACCAAGTAATCGTTAGGGATCCTCTTAATGATGATCTTCCTCACAATGAGCATGACCATGATTCTACCGAAAGGTCCAATGAAGCTCCCTTACCACGAGCAATCTACTGGTGGAGTTGAGGACCCATTACACTCTCATCTGCTCATGCTCTTGTCAACATGTATCTTCTTTGAGGTTACAAGTGCGAAAAAGGAGCTTGCGAGACCAAGTCTTCTCTTGGAAGTAAGATTGAAGATCTGCAGAATCAAGTCAAGGACTTAGAGGACAAACTCAAAGGAGCTCCAAAAGGAAGCTTGTGGTTTCCTCACGATGAAGAACTAGAAGCACCTCACTTTGAGTCTCTCGGACATGTTGGTCAAGTTTCTCTCAATGACCCTTCATCGAGTCGCTACTTCCTCAAGAAAGAAGGAACCGTCCTTTACAAAGAAGAAGGAGATCCTTTTCACATAAGGTTTCTTCCAAGCTTCAGAGGAACCTGGGTTGATAAAATTGCATCTGGCGATATGCAAATGGAGGATGCATCTCCGGATCTTGGTCAATCTTCATCTGTTCAAGAACCATCGTGCCCTTCACCTTCAAAGCAGATCTTCCCGATGTTGTTGTCTTGACCACTCCGCTGATAATCTGCATCAACATGTTGACCTAGGTATTACAAATGTAGATTCTTATAGTTGATCTAATCAAGAAGAGTGTGTTAAGCGACTGATGATAAAGGAAAAATGTCATCAAGATGAGCTTGGTCCTAACTCGTGAGTGAGGAGGAAAGACTAGGTCAAGCAAGTAGATTGGCGAGTTTGAGAAGTCAAAGGAAAGTGTAGCATTGGCTAAACAACTTGAAACAGAGGAATTTTCATCTCTAACTCCCGAGAGAAGAAAAGAACTAGATGAATCGAGGGTTCGAGATGCTTTCACGAACAATGGGATATTCTAACTCAAAGAAGTCATTTCAAGACCTTTCTAGCTCAAAGTATACTAGGTGAAGATTTTTAGTGACAATTATGTGGAGCGAATGATGGCTCGGGAAGACAAAGGAAGCGAAGCAATTGCACAAAAGAGGCCATCAAAGCTCGAAGGCCAAAGACAAACCTCCTACTAAAGATGAAATAAGAAGGGTGGTGAAAACCAATACTCATTGTCCAACTCGCCTAACAATGAAACAAGTCAAGGCTTTTCCACGATCATGTCCTCAGATCGCAAATATAACCAAATCATGAAGGAAAGATCATTATCTTCAAGAAAATCTCCCAACCAAGAGGATTTGAGAGAATGAAGCCGCTCGAAGCCAAAGACTCAAGGTCGATGATGCTCCAACCAAGGAATCCTCTCCGGTCATTCTATTCAAGCAACTTCAAGTTGCCTCCTCACCGCCAAGGGTCAATCACGAACCTCTTCCATTCCTCCCGGCACACAAGCATCGGCTCCCTCTCCTCGGTACCGTTGTCACACCGAAGATTCTGAAGTAAAGGAAGCTGATCTCACAGAAACTAAAACAGAGAGGGCGATAAAGATATTCCACAGGATGAAAGCACTTCGCACTTCAACCGAGTCTCCATCTACCAATACAAGTCCTACTACCAATGCTCTAGATGAAAATGCTCCCTCAGGAAATCTATCAGCCTGGGAGGAGGCAGAAGAGAATGGCCAAAATATCTCCTTTGGATCTTGAAGCTGATGACTCAACTTTCATTATAGAAAGGTCTCTGCGATTTTCCGATGGAAACTCAAATGGGGTGATAGAGTGGAAATTAAAGAATGATGAGATGAATGTTCTTCTTCAAGGAACTCCATTTCAATGGAATTCACCTTTCTAAAGGAAATTCTACACTTGATCGACTGTGGCAAACTTAATTTCTCGCTTACTTAAGTTACCACCCATTATCGCAACAGGAACCACAAGGTTCGGGATGTTTTTACCAGAGATCTTCAAGTTCTCATTGAACTCCCACATTCCCAACAAAGAAAGCATCTTCCATTTGGGAAAACTCACATCGGTGGAAGCTTACATCACGGAGATTCTATCCCTCCCTCGTATACATGTGCTTGAGACTAATGGAGGAATCATTGTATGCATGCTATCCGAAAGAAAGTATCCTTTGCCTAAAAGACTTATGGAAAAGATCTTTGAGCGTAAATTGGAAATTCCTCCGGATCCAGTGGGAAATGAAAGGCAACCGCTTTAGCACTCGGTAGGATTGATCAAAACTCAACTTCAACAACCGCAATAGGCCTCTTCTTCATCCATATCGTGACACTTGGTACCCTCTGCACTACCTTGTTTTGTTCATTTTAGTTTGCATTATTTATGTTAGTTGTCTATTTTTGTCTAAATTTTTTTTAAGTAAAAGTCTTTCATAAAAAGAAAACTCACAAAAACATCATTTTAAACATAGTGATAGCGTTTATTTAATAAAAATTAGGTCTTTAATTTTCCTTTTCAACTGATTATTAAGCTTTTTCAGTGTTATAAACCTTTTCCTTCTTAGTTAAAAAAAAAAAAAAAAAAAAAAAACAAAACTAACTTTTATGCGGTGTTTGTTTGTATGGTCTTTAACTCACCCGATGTACCTTGTGTATGTCAAAGAGTTGGCTAGTCCAAAGGGTACAGCTTTGGTAAAGACACATCAAATCATGATAGTCAGTAATGGTTTGCTCAAAATCATAGGGTCTGCAACCACCCATGCTTAATCACGAGGGTTGTATGGTCATCAATTCACCATGGTCTATTCCTCTTTGGAATCCAAGAATTGACTAGCCCACATGAATATGGCATGTGGTAAAGGCAATCGAATCCATATTTGGTTCTCAATTCACCAACTTTAAGAATTGACTAGTCCCGAGCAAACGGCCATGGTAAAGACAAGTCAAATCCGTTTATATGGTTCTTTGGTTTGCCAATAAATCGATGGTTATCAATGTACCATAGTTTTCGAACTCAAACATGTGGCTACTCCAAGAGTAATGGCTATTGGTAAAGAGACATCAAATCCATTAATTTCAATGATTCACCTCACGGAGTTAACACACCGGAAGTGATGAGAATAGTATTGAACTTATATGTTTTGATGTACATGATGTCATCTGTTGTCGCAAAGACCGGTGTTTCACGCTCACCATCATAGAGATGTTCTTCTTCCGAGTCTTTGTTCTTTGCTCCTCAAAAGACTAGCCATTCATAGCTCGAAGTGGTTAATATATGGGAAGGTCTTGCTTGGAAATTTTTCGTCAAATGGTACAATCCTCAACAGCTTTATCGATCTATCAAGGAAACCTGGAACTTAACCTAGTCAAATTCCGGTTTAGGGAGGATTGTTGGGAATTAAGGTAATCTATCGATTCTGCTGAAGTGATTCTCGATTCTCGTCAAGCATCTGTCAAGAGATTCTACAAGAAGAATGGATCTACCAAGTTATACTTTAGCAGAAGTGTTAAAGGCACATTGTGTTGTCTTTGAAAGTGGGAACCACGTAGAGAGATAAAGCTCAAGATAGAGTAAAAGTCGTCACCGTATTAAAGATAGGTTGGCGCCGCTTATGTAGAGCTCTCTCTAATAAACACGATGATTAACAAAACAATATGATTAGTTGCATGCTTGTCTAGATGCATGCTTAGTCTATGTTAGTTTTAGGAGCGTAAATTGTCAACGCTCATTAGGGTTTCTTGCCTATATAAGAAACCATGATAGATTGTAATAGATAAGCTTTTCTCAAGTCTTTCAAGTCTTGTAAACTATCCGAAACATAGAGTTTCTATAATAAAAAGATCCATAGAGGATCAAAGAGTTCTTAGTTACTATAACTTGTATTTATCTTCCGCTACAAAATACGAGTTGTAGAGATCTTCTATTAGTTTACTTGTGATTACATAAGTAATACTAACGATCTCCGAGTGCTTAAGATCTATCAAGGTCTTGGTTTTCAACACCCTATTCTGATTGTGCCTCTTCCAAGTATCTTTCCTCCCTTTGGATCATTGCCAAATGCCACATATCCTCCATCAAAAGCTTCAAAATCCTCCAGGTTGCTCCTATCCCAAGTCATGTGCCCAGAGCAACCACTATCAAAAATTCCTTTGTCTTTTAGCTCAACTTATAGATTGCCCTACACATGAATTTAAACAAATTAGTTCCTTTTGTGGACCCAAGCCAATACTGACTTGGGTCTGCCATGTGCATCAACATAATCAAATTTCTTTAGGTCCATTGATGCACAATTGACATTATGTAAAACCTGGTCTTAGGCTTCCATTGCCAACTAGTCGAGGCCTTAACAACATAAAATGATTTCCAACCACCGTGTCAAGAATCACCTTTGGAATTTTTAAAACTTCTTTTGTACCGGTGGTGATATTTTGCTTAGATGGTTTGATTTTGCTTGGCCGTGTTTACATTTTGCTTAGCAGATGGTTGGATTTTGCTTGGCCATGTTTACATTTTGCTTAGCGATGGTTGGAACCCATTTGGGTGCAAAGAGTGACTATTGAATTTGTATTCCCATTCCTCATTAACACCGCCTAGGAATCATGTTTTTGTTAAAGTGAGGTTTGTTTTCTTTGAAAAGTTTTGATGATTTACCCTCCTCCAATGATTCCAAACTTGTGGTTGGTTTTATTACAGATTTCTCTGTAAGTGCTCAAACTACCACATGCATAACAAGCCTTCTTAACACATTGTAACTCATCTCCTAACTGCTTGAAATTAGTCCATTGAAGTTTCTTTGATTTCCCTAGGTATATATCTTTCATCTGCTTCCTAGGTATTTCCTTGTACTCTACAACTTTCTTAGCAATTTGAGCTCCAAATCTAGGCACAAGGTTGGCTTGTTCAGAATCAACTTTCTTTACATTTTCTATCTTTTCAGGCTGAGTTGATTCAGATCTATCTTCCTTAGAATCTGATTCCAAATCTTCAATAGTGGGAGCATCAGATAACTTATCAGAACCTATCTTAGGTGTTTCAGTCTTACTAATCTCTTCTAAAGGTTTGTTAAAACTGAATTCACTACTAACGGACAGTTATTTAGTTGGTGGTACATGTTTCATCAGAGAGGGTGGTGGCATATTTTTGTATCCAAGACCGGTACCCTCCTTGAATAGTTTTTGACCAATTGGCTTATTTACTAGATCAAAAGCATATTGTGTTTTAGCAACCCTAACAACATGTTTTTCTTTTTATTTCAGGGCTTCTTGTTTTACACTCTCTGCCTCTTCTAGTTTCTCTTTAAGCATCTTAATCTCTATGTCCTTAAGATCAATTTCACCACCTAGTATATTAATCTTGTCTACATATTCAAAATCACATTTAATACAGAAATTAAGCTTTTCTTCCACACTCTCTAGACCAACTCTATAACCTAAGTTATCAAGTGAAAGTCTATCTATTTCTTTCTCAAACTTGCAATAATAGCCTTTTGTGACTCTAGGTTATCTTGACATGATTTAAAAGAACAAGTAGAATTTTAGAATCATTAGATACCTCGTAATCTCGAACCGTAAGATGAAGCATAGGCCATAAGAGCAAAGTTATGCTCTTTAGAAGCTTCACTAGCAAGAAAAGTCGCATTGGGACCTTCTTCAACTGATCACCCAATCATAATCACCAATCCCATCTTGATCAACCAATGTCAAGAAGAAGCGTGCTCTTCAAAGGGTCTTCTTGCCTTCAATCCTCTTGGGAGCTCTACATTCTCTAGCAAAGTGACCCTTCTTCTGCGCTTAAAGTACTCCATCTTGCTTTTGTCAAATCCATTCTCCTTTGACCATCATACTTAACCTGCCTTCCAGTCCTCCTTAAAACTTCCTTGCTTGGAGAGTCAACATTGCCATCCGCCATTGAAGATTTATCTCTTCAAGTTCATCCGGATCAATTTGATCTAAATCTTGATTCAAAACAAAGAACATCGGTAGTTAAATCACCAGAAAAGCACAATTGCACCATCAACGACATTATCACTAACAAATGGTATTGTTTGCAATAGCAAATGGTTATTCCATAGGCGAGTGGATACATCTTGTGGGCTCTTGTTATTAGTGGAAACAAAAGCAATATTTTTATTAAATGAAGATGCACCAAGAATGTTGCTCTCGATTCATAAACCTTCAAATTGTTGTAGAGATTATCTAGAGTCATCTTATCAAAGTCATCCTTATTTCTCCACACAATCGTATGCACACCTTACCAAGTGATAAACTTCGATGAACTTCAAATTGATATCTTCTTGAGCAACTTTGTAGTCCACTAACTTGATTGGTCGATAAGTTTTGAAGTACATTATAAGTGCCATCAAGTTTTTCTCCACCGAGAGCAAGTGAAGTTTTCAAGTCGATGCTTGAGCATATTCTTCCTTGATTTCTTTGTAGCTTCATTACCGCCTAACATTGTTTCAATAGCATCCATTAACTCCTTAGCAGACTCATATTGTTCAAAGTCCAAAGCATATTCATTAGGTATTCCCATGGAGAGAATACTATGGGCTTTAATCTCCATCTTCCTTTTAGTCTTGTCAACTTCACTAACAATGGCTATATCTTTACCATCGTCACCCTTCTTACGAAGAGTATCACCCTTTTCAACAACATCCCGGATAGCATAATCAATCATACGAATGTATTGCCTCATTCGCATTCTCCAAATTTGGTACTCACCGCTTGAGCATGGGCACCTTTGATGTCAGAACCATGTGCGTTTCGTCGACATCTTAACTTACTTGAATAGAACTTAACTAAACTTCTTCTTGGTTTCAGTTCTAGATCACAAGCTCGATACCACTTGTTGATCCCAGTTGAGCAAACGATCCTTTATAGAAACCCGACTTAACAAAGACTTATTAAGTATCACGAATTTAATACTTAATCTTAAGAAGAAGAACAATAAAACATTCAACACCTCAATATTATTATTAATCTGAATACTCTAACCAAGATTAGGGTTTTACAACCTTGAAGTGTATCGACCTTAGATATAAAACATACGATATCTAATCTAACCTAGGACCTCCTTTTATAGGCTAAGGAGTCCTTTACATAATACAATACGTAATCTACAAGATAGATATCTTTTCCATATTTATCTAATACAAAATATTAAACCGACTATACAAGACTAGCAGTGATTACAATACAATATCCGTGGTTACACAATACTACTAGCCGCAGTTTATCTTCAGTAGTGGATTCATTCTTCTGTCCGTGGTTTCACCAATTCTGTCCGTGGTTCCAACACTTAGAATAATTCATGATCCAAGGAACCTAAAACCCCATAGTTTTGACTTACGTAACTTTATAAAACCTTATTACAAGTGTATAAGGGTGATAAAACTTTATAAAACTCATATGCATATAGTACATGTCGCATATTCCCTAAAACGACTTATTTATCTAGGTCGCGTTTAGGATTCCTTATCGTTGAACTCATGTTACATTTCCCCATTACATTGCTTACTCAAGGTTAGTTTCATAGCCTCACTTTTGCATATTTATACTTATTTCAAAATACTAGGGGTAAGAATACATTGGTTGCTTTTACATACTGACACAAGTGCATAAAACATTTACATATTGCCTAAGTTACCACATTAGTCATTAAGTCCCCATTTATCATGAACCGTTAATTACTTGTAAGCTCGAATGTTATGAATAGATTTATGGGTTGACACCCCCGTCCGAGTTGGTCCCGCCAACTCGTTAAACGGACGCATATCATTTGGGAACTGGGTGTTTGGCTAGACACCTCTGTGGGCATTCATATATGTGTAATCACATACAAAACACGTTAAGGCTTCGGGGTCATGAGCTTAGGGCAATAGTAACACTTTGTGTAACACCCCACCTCGAAAAGGGGTCAAATGTCACATTATGGTGTCAATCAGAACAAAATTTATGGTGTCAATCAGAATAATAAACGCAAGCGGAAGACTTTATTAAATAAAATACTAAGTCATGAAACAATATGACTTCCAAAGTACAATCCAACAAAGTCTAAACAAAAGGAAATCCAAAAGATAATAGTTTTAAATATAAATCCAAACAATAGGGAAACTAAATCATGGGTAGGTCCTCTAAGCTTCTACACTCATCTCAAAGCCCAGCCTTCCGCTTATTACCGCGCAGAAAAGAAAATGCGGTGAGCTAACGCCGATGAATGATATAAATAATAAAAGGTAATCAAGATAAACGAATAAGCTAAACTAAACTAAGAGAATCACGAACAAGATATCATAAGAAACAAGAATCAAATGAATAAGAAATCCAAGAATAAAAAGAATGCTCACGAGCTCATATATGTCTAAACATGATACATGAATAGACCCCCCAAAACAAAAAAAACATATATATTAATAATACAGCATAATAAGTTGTACACAGGATATACATCTCATGATGTACCAAATGTGATATAGGGTGCATGGCACACACACAACCATTCACCTATAACCAAACACAACTGAGTACCTAGGATGCATCTATACCCTCCTTGCAAAACAGATATATATACAAGTACAAGACTGTGTATATATACAATATAATAACAATAATGGCGGCCATGGTGTTATATAGCATACAAAGTGGGGCGTCGTGGATCAATCACACCTCCATTGAACAATGTCATGTCATTAGTGCCTCAATGACATGGTCTTGGTACCTCCATGACTAGTTAGTAGCTCGGGCCACGAATAAGTCAAATAATAAACAAAGCATAATGCATCAATCATAATATATCCCAAAATGATAGATCTAATCGAATCAATTTCACATCAAAAGGAGTATCAAGTATCATATCGAATGGGATAGCAAATATCATATCGAGACGGGATAGCAAATGATATCATAACAAATGAACAAAATCAAGGAATCAAGTCATGAGATACCTTTATCGAGAAAGGGTAGAATATTTGTACCTTAAACAACAAATGAAATGGAGAAAAAGAACACAAGGGACACAAGCTACTCCCTCTTCAGAGAATCTATACGAATTAGGGATAATATATTACCAATAAGCTTATTTTATAAGTCCGTTACTGATTTAGTACTTATTGTCATAATGTTAACATATTTTAGGGTTTTAGTGTCACACCCCGCCAGAGGTGGAAACGCGAGGTGCGACGGAATCAATATACATCGCAAAAGAGATATAGTATAATATCATATTTAAATTTAAAAACGTTACCTTATTGTTCAAGCCGACTTTGACAATTGAAACTTATAGTTTGATTTCCAAAAGATAACTTATTATACTTAATGACCAAAGAGGACACATGAAGACTCCTTTATGCAAAAGACTTTATTGACGATCACTTGAAATGCATGAGAAAACGGGTCAACTATGAGAATAGTTGGTGAGTACACAGGTTTTATGTATTACGAAAATCATTTTTAGAAAGTCATTTATATAGTACGAAAAGCCATTTTGAGTAAGTCTACGGCAAATGTCCTCATCAACTCATCTCGTTACAAGTCCCCCCATACAAGACTTGTAACATATAAGTTCACATACATTTCCATATTTCAAGTTGTAAGCACGGTAGTCAATGCGCGTATGGTCATAATAAAAGCACCTAATAGATCACGACTGATCCGAACAAGGGAGACTTTGCGTTGCTCCTGCCGACAAAGGAGACTTAGTATTGCTCAAATGGAGACTTAGTGTTGCTCAAAGAGAGACTTAGTGTTGCTCAGAGAGAGACTTAGTATTGCTCAGAGAGACTTTAGCATGCACGAACAGTACATTATAACAACTATTATATTATCAATACAAGACTGATCCGATTATGGGGGACCTTAAGACTTAGTACGTACGGCACATTATTGTTCTAAGCATACTAACGGGTCAATGACAGATCATAAGTTCATAATAAGTCTAAGGGTTCAAAATATATCAATAAAGTTCAAATCAAGTCAATGAGAGTTCAAAATATGTCTTAAAGATTCAATTTATGTCAAAAGGTTCAATCAATTTATAATTTATTCCAAACAATGAAGTTTAAGTTTTAGGTTCATGCATTTCATCCAAAATAAAGTAAAGCGGTAAAAAAAGGGGGGCTGTGAATACTCACCTTGGCAAATAGCAGTATGAACGAGGGTCAAGTCAGATAGTATGAGTGTATGGCTCCGACACGCAACCTAGATTAGTACGGCAAGTCTCAGTCTTTGACCCTAAGTAAGTTTATCTAACTTTATTTATTTCACAAGTGTTGTTGTTGCTTGTGTATCGGCGTTATTTGAAAGTATTATATTCAAAATATATTAGTAAAACTTGCTTGAAAATGACGTTGAAAGAAGTATATTTTGATTAAAAATAGATTATCATAAAAGTTGACTAAAATCGATATTGAATTGATAAGGAAAATTGGACGAAATAACTTTATAAATGTAGTAGATATATCTTGGTTCACAACAATACGTATATATATATATATATATATATATATATATATATATATATATATATATATATATGTACATAGGTTTTAACCGGGGTTTAGAAAACAATATATGTCGTGTTTTATAAAAGAGTAAATGGCATTTATTGAAAATATATCTATCGTTGGTATAAAATATATTCATAATTGATTTACAAAGGAAACATGTCGAGTTTCATATGAGAATTGAGTAGTAGTTATTTTGAAAACATTTATATGTCATCGGTTTTTTTATTAAGTGTGTATATATATAAGTGTATATCTATTTTATCCGAAGTGACTAATTGTCAAAAGCTTATATGAAATTCTATCAAGTTCAATATATATGTTTACAAATTTGTAAAGCTTTCTAATCGAGTTGTGAGTAGTAAAAGTAAACTCGTTTTAATTAATTTGTTTTCAACACATTGTTTATGTTTAATTGTTTCATGTCTCATATTACTATCAATATTAACGATGAAGGTCGCGTTGCAAACGGGAGAATTCGAGTGCAAATTGCATGACGAGACGAGATGGAAACACAAGTCGATTGAAATGGAATCTAGTCGGAAAAACTCGAGACTACGCACGCTATGCACATCCTGTACGCACCCTGGTGGGTTGATAATTAACCAAACGGACCTTCGTAGAAACTGGGTTTCGGCCCACGTATTTAACCCCATCACAGAAATGTAATTTTCTAGGCCTAGCAACAAAGACAGACCCTCAACCACTAGGCTTTGCAGCCCAATACGAAGTTTGACCAACACACTCTTAGAAGCGGGTTTTAAGGCCCAAGTGGTGTTTCACAAAAACTGGATTTGGAACATTCTGCTTAACAGATGTACGCAAGGGGAGGGGTTGAGCAAGGTACAATACGACTCAAAATTTGACACTAACGTGTTTCTATGAGTTTCTCGTGTGTCTAGAGTCGAGGCAGGTAGAAACACCAACGATGTTCTCCCTTGACTCGAAGTGAGAAAAAACAGAAGCACCCCATTTGGGTGACTAAAAGGAACACTGACGCAAAAATGACTATAGGATCAAACCATAACAACCCTATCGGGTCCTTTCTTAGTCGAGGCAATATGCAATGAAAACAAATGAGCATGTAACTGGAAGTACAATAAGCTTGTCAAAACCAGGTTAAGTCACATCATGTCGAAAAGAAAAGCGAAAAAGTTGATGCATTCAAATATAAGCCAAAGCATAAGTCAAAATGAAATAAGGCAATTAAGCCAAAACCAAATTTGTCAATAAGTCAAGACCTTATTAAGCCGAGACTAACTAAGCAATAGAATAACATAAGCCAATTTTTAACATGAGCCGATTATTAGAATTAACTTAGAAATTTTTTGGTTTTCTCTTCTTGATTCACGACAACGAAGACAACAACATTCTTAACTAATGTTATTAATCCAATTTACTTTTAGATTTTCTTGTTTTTCCTTTTGTTTGCCTCGACAAGTAAAGCAACAAAGAAGATTATAACACAATAACAATTTTGACCACGCCTTAATTCATTTGACTAACAATATTCAAAAGGGATAAATCAAATAAATCAATTTACAAATTAAAACACAATAGCCATGAACCTTACAAAGAAAATAGTTGGGTCGTGGATGGGGAAGAACCCAGCAAGAAACTTTAATTGAACATGAGCCCTCTTAATTTTAGAGAACCCTAAACTTATAAAAACCCTAATTTATGTGAAATTGTGTGTGATAGTGAGCAAGAACTGGAAAAAATGATTCTACTTATAGATGGATAATTGGAACTCTTTGCCTCTACTTTCATGGCTCTCGAATTTAGGAAAGACCCTTCTTGGCTCACATCTCCTCCACAACCGCTCCATGTGATGTCTAGGTCGCTAGTGATTCATTTGTGGAATGGAGGTGATGATCCTCGTAGTTTACTTTACAAAGAGGGAAAGAATCAATTGTTTTGTGATTGTTTGGGGAGAAGCGAATCGAAGGAGAAAGAAGAAGAAAAAGTAGAAAACGATGGGACGATAAAATATAGGTAGGGGCGGTTTTATTTGGGAATAGGGTAGGATTTATTTTATTTTTAGTATTATTATTATTATTAATCGTACCCGTCTTGTATAAAGTGTACCGTGACAATAACGAATCTTCGCGTAACAAGATTTCTGAGTATCCGTAAGCTGTAAATTTTATATTTAGAAACGTTTAGGAAAATGTAATAATATATTTTTATTATTACATAGCCATTTGGTTATATCTGATTTTTCATTATTAGTGTCGGTATACGTGTGGTGCCATTGGTCAGGGAAAACGAGATAACCTCTCGTTTTTAGGTTTTAAATTATCGATAGAAAATAATTAATTATCAATTTTTGATAAAAGTAAATAGTAGTACCATTAAATAATAGTCTGAAAAATTACGGGTTGTCACATTTAGATAGTCAAAACATAGATTTAGGGTTTATAATGCAAATCTGCTCAGATTTACGTGATTTTAAAGCATATCCAATATGAGTTAAGCACTTCACGAGGCTCCCAAATTTTACCCTGAGGCTCCCAAATTTAACCCAATGACTCCTACATGAGTTAAGCACTTCCTTAAATTTTTACATATTTTATTTCTAAGTGTAAGTACTATTTCAAAATCGTTTTCCCTGCACTGCATGAGAAAGTGCACTACAAGTATACCCGTAAAGTTTGCATTTATTTAACCCATTTAAACCTTCCAAAAAATCACAAACATATCAAGAACTCATATACATCTTAAACATTCTCCCACAAATTAGGCCTCTTAATTCCTTATGGTTTGAAAACTAAAATCAAAACACTAAGCGATTTTCGACTCAATTTCCAGATTTGAAAATTAATCTTCTAACAATCAAAAGACCACCTTCCGACCTTCATAGACTTTGAAACTTATATATTCAGAAATTTGACTTAGAGAACTTACCTTTAGACTCAATAATCACACAAAAACACGTTGGTATCATCAATATAGACCCCTTTGAACCCGACCCAAATTTTGGACAACTTGTTCACATAAAATCACAACAAAACTCTAAACCCTTTTAAACCCTAATCGACCTCCATTAAATATTTAGAGTTTAGATCCGATTAACATGCAAGTTATAGACACGTTTTAGACTTAGGTTACACATGTTTTAAACTCCTTTTAATCAAAACACATCATACACACCACATCATCAAAATATAACGAGGCAACAAGGCAACAAAACTTCACATAAAATCATAGATACCGTACCCTAAACCTTTTAAAACTCCCGTTAATATTACACTTAGGGTTTCTAGATTTGTAGGCCACATAAATGTGTTATTAATGATCATGTTTAGGGTTTTAAATGACACGATTTAGGGTTTGTGTATGGATGATTCAATTAGAGAAAAGAAACCAAGCATTCGACACACATATAGACAAGTTTTATCATTTTATGTAACATGTGATATTGATAGCCATTTTAACTAGACAAGCAACACAACAAAATGATCTTAATGATTATAACAATTAGGTTTTACATGTTCCAGATCCGATTTAGTGTATTTACATATGTATATGTGTCGTATATATGAGAGGAAAACAAAAGGAAATCATGTGTACCTATTAGCCAAATCAAAGAGATTAAGGGACAAATCGAGACCATGAATCAACAACAATATACCAAGCTTTAACCTTCAACTTCTTCTTCTTGATCTTGTGAGAAACAAAATAGATTTAGGGCAAGTTTTAGTTTCTGTGTGAGGGACAGGGAGAAGAGGTTGAATATTTATGATCTTGATAAAGAGGAAAACGTGTGGTATAAAGGGTAAGGAGGGAACATGTAATCTTTCTCATTAAAATGTATGCTATGGTCTTATCTTGTCTAGGCCAAAAAAATGATTGAAAGGATTTAGATAAAAGATAATTTCGGTTCCAAACACTTAAAAGAAACCGTGTAGGGGTTTTAGGAAAGAAAAGTATGTCGTATGTTTTGTTAGCTTAAGATAAGGTTTAGGATTTAAGAATTATAATGTATAGTTTAATTTAGGTCATATAGTTTAGGTTATGTCATAACTTGCATTATTATTCATAACATATAGTTTTACACTACTTAATCATTTAATTAAACTTAGGGTAATATCAAACTAAATATAAATATGTTGTTCAAATTTTAGGGTGTTATACTTTGTCTATGACATTGTATTTTTATAATGGTCATACATGAAAATCTTGTGGTCCGACTTGACAATTACATTTACACAATGTTGTAAAATCACCTAGTGGTCGATTAATCAAGACCTAGGCGCTAGGCGAGGATTAACCATCCTGATTTACACTAATCAGCCTTATTAATCGGGTTGGTCAAAAATCGGTCAACATACCGATTAATCGGATAAAAATCGGCCATATCGGCCATAAAATTGGTCAAATTAGATAAAAAGTTGGCAAAATCAGCCAACTCAGGTCATATCTTTCCAAAATTTAAAATTGAGGTTTTCATTTTAATATACCTCCCTTTTTCACAAAATTAGTCAACACAACAATTCAAGCGCACATCAAGGAGTGATTTAACACAAAATGTGAAGGCATGCTCATTTTTCTTATTTCATATAAATTTTAGTGACACTAATTGAGTTTAGAAATTGATTTCTAAAATTTAATTAAACCATTTGAACTCGAACCTTAAAGTATTCTTATAACAACTCGAAACTTGAATTCACATTTTAATACGCATTTAATTAACCCAAGTTTCTAAATGATATAATTAATGTCACAAACTATATGTTAAGAATAATTCTAAGTAAACTACAAAATAATAAAATCCTAATCCTAAGTGTATACAAATCGACATATGCTATTAGTTAAGGGTCCAATTTATTTTTTTTATTTTTTTGTACTACTTACTTAAAGATATGGAGATGATACTAAATTAAATTATGGAAAGGATTTGTTCCACCTAATTCTCCTCTCCCTTTTTTTGTTAAACCAGATATCACATTTTTTTCCATTTGTACGCTCCTTTCACATAAACCCTAAAACAAAAAAAAGTGCGGCATCTCCCATTTTGCTCCAAGAAAGGTAGGTTCGAAGGTTATAGCAAGGAGGGTAATTGTGGATGTCCTAGCCTTCGTGAATCTTGTTTTTTTCGGTTTGGAGGAGGTTTTAGATTTGGTTTTTGGTTCGAGGGTTGTAGATCTTTGATCCTTGGAATTGTTGTGCTTTGATTCGTTTTGCAATCGTCCGAAGGTATTTTCTCGTCCTTGTGTTTATACGGTCTGAATATTACTAACCTAACCTAAACATGTTCATTAATATGATATCAAATGAACTCATGAATATGGTCATTAGAATGAAATACATGTCATGGAATCATAAAACGTGTAATCATATATGTGTGTGTGTCAAATGGAATTAATTTGTTTTGATATTGGGTGTTTTGTACGAAGGGTATTGGTGTGTGTTTAGGAGGAATTAAATCAGTATAAAACATGTATAATTGATCATGTATGAACCAGGTGATGCAGGTTTTACTGACCAGGTTTTAATATTTATAATGTCTCGTTATACCTATGGTCTACCCTAATGCACTGACGGGCAGTGTACCTGAACGTGTGTAGTGTAGTATTCGGTAAAACCTAGGTCGTCCCAAGAGCTATGTAAGCGGATTCTAATTAAGTCTAAGTGTCACTAATTTTAAGGTTGAAATGATTAATTAATAATTAAAGCAAGAAATGCACGAAAGCAAATAAAGGCGAGGGTTGTGATCAATAGAGGAGAAGTGTGCTAACCTAGTTACTCATCCTATCATGTTAAGTTCACGTTTATTTCTTCCAATTGCTTCAAGTGGGGGTTTAAGTCGCTAGGATAGCATTTGGTCAGTTCGTCCTAACCTATCAGCAAAGGTTTCCACCGGAGATCAAGCTACTACCCTTGAAAGTCCAGTTGTTTTTAGTCCCCTAAGCCAAGTCATTAAGTTCTGCTACATGCAAGATTCATAACAATGAGTGCCCGGGCGCTAGCATCTTAAACACTCATCCCTAACTTCTTAAGTTCATCCAAACGGTAGGTGATCAGTTGGTGAAATCGCACAAGCAAAGAAGGGTCGCGGTTGGTCAATCTTACTCTTCCCACTTAGTCTACCTACTTACGGTCATTGGTCATATCTCCTAAGAAACTAGACACTCATCGCCATTCAAAACTACCCAAACAAGGGTAGCTACCAACAAACTATGCATGTATACACTAGAAACAATTATACTAAGCAATGTAAACATAAACAAAACAATTAAAGAATCATAACTGAGCTAGCACCAGAGGTGATTAGCCACTCATATTAATCAAACAATCGATTCAATGTTTAACATAATGAAATACATGAATTGAAAGTAAAAGAAATGATAAATTGCTAATGCTTATCGTTAGGGAGTGATTTCTCCCTTGGAGATGGCTCCGTATGCTCCTCGAGATCTGCCTTCAGCCTCCTACCCACGTTCTTTGCTTTTGTGTGTGGAGTGAATGATTAGAAATGCAGAATTTGGGGTGGTATTTATAGGCCAGATCTAGTTACGGCGTAACTTAAGTTGAGAGTTACGCCGTAACATCTATTTCTTCGTATTTTGCTCTGGAAAAGCTGGTTACGACGTAACATCAGGAATGAGTTACGCCGTATCTTCAATAAATCATGGTTACGCCGTATTTGTGGAACGAGTTATGGCTTAGCTTGCAGCGGCGCGGAACATCATTTGACCTAATTAGTTACGGCGTAATCCTAAGATGGAGTTACGACGTAATCTTCAGTTGAGTTGGTTTTCTGAGTCACGCTTCTGTTACGGTGTAATGTGAGAGAAAAGTTATGTCGTAATTGCTTCAAAATAGGCATACTATCATATATCTTCAATAAACTCTCCAAATCCGCGTCTCATTAGCTTAAATGCTCAGAATTACCCGAAGTGAAATATAGAGGAAAACAAGTGTAAATCCATATAAATGATATAAAATACGAGCATTATCGAGGAAATTGACACTTAATATTCGTGACTATTTGATGTTATCAAATATCCTCCCACTGAACACTACTTGCCCTCAAGTAGACCTTATTAGATAGATTCCTAAAAGATATCTCCCATTACCGGAAAATATAAGTTTACAAATCCTTTATGCTAGAATAAAACAAAGCCGAACACCTCACAAAATGGGAACAAAACACTCAAATCTCTCAACTATTCTAAGTGTCAATTTCGGGTGATCACTCAACGCACATCATACCATGTATTCTATCATAAGCTTGGCGGTTACACAAATCTCCACCACTAGAGTTAAGGACTAAACAATTCTTGAAGGCAATATGGGTAGACACGACAAAGGTTAAGGGTGAGTCGTCATTACTAACATGTCACGCAAAGTGGACAAAATCAATGATAAATGACCAAATCCATGGCCAAGACACCAAAGATTGCTCATTGCATCACCTAGACACGCTTCATGACTAAAAGGTAGGATAAGACATGGGATAAAATTGGTGTAAAATAAAATCAAGCAAATAGTCTAAATCTATAACCAAGTCATCACCGCTTACCGTTCATCAAAAGTTCAAGTTTCAAAGCTAAGAAACCGGATCATGATATACCATGTAGATGCGCCATTAGAGGACGTCATGATGGGCACATTACCTTTTCTCCAACTGTTGGATCAACCAACTCCATTCTTCAAATATGACCGAGGTGGCCTCCTCGATACTAAATCTATAATGAGCTCATAAACATAGTGCTTATAACTTTGTACTTTACAATCAACAAATAACTACAACTTTTTTTGAATCACTTCATTTTTTTAATCATAACTACTAAACATAACATCCCCCCACTTGAGATGAACAATATGAGAATTGGGGGTCTTCAATAATCCTTAAGAGTATGTCATCGACGAAAGCGTGATTCCTGAACCTTTCCACTTGAACCTTGAACTTAGGCAAACAATGACTTCCCAATTACAAATAAAGACTACAGGGTAGGCTAAGGTGTATGGGTGTAACGAAACAATATGTTGGGTGAACAAAATGAAAGGAATGGCTTAGATGGGTGTATCTAGGGGTATCTTGCACTAAAGGAGAGTGCAACAAAGGGTTTAACATGGGGGTCAAGAAGTCGAGGTGACTAATCGATAGACACACAATGATAGGCTATTTGGGTGATAATCCTATAATATTGCCTTCTTAAACTGAAAAGTCCAAATACATCGAGCTAACTCAACATACCTCGTCTATGGTCTCGAAATGATGTAAAGGCCAAGTTCTAAAGTCTACAAGCTACCGGCACACTCATAATTTGGTGGATTTGGGATAAAAATTTAGAAACGGATAAGGCTAATCTCACCATATAATATCAAGGGTTATAATGGGCTCGACTAAGGTCAAATCTAGTTAGGTTAAGAAAAACATGTCAAAATTTAAAAAATGGCATAATTTTTCAAAATAAACTAGAAAAACGAGAGCAAAATAAAGTTCAAGAGATAAGTCTACTCCCGCCCCCACTTGAAATGTACAAAGTCCCTTTGTACTAAACGTTAAATAAAGGTGAAGAGAAAAGTAGAATTAGAGCGAGAACTTCCCGAAATTTGCTCCAAAAGAAAGAAGGCCCACGAAAAGAATAGTGCCTTCGCATAAGCATCCATGAGCAAACTTAGGTCCAAATCACACTACCAACAAGCATAAATCT
>CM040238.1:144478260-144732210 GCA_022545495.1 Chrysanthemum lavandulifolium
ATTTCAATTAGTGTCCTATTTTTCCTTTCACCACACCATTCTGTTGTGGTGTTCTAGCAACACTAAACTGCTTTTCTATACCCTTAGTTACACATAACTCATTCATCACATCATTCTTAAACTCGGCCCATTATCACATCCGACATTTTGACTTTATGGTTTACTAGATTTTCTATCTTAGTAATGAAACCCTTGAGAATCTCACTAGTCTCACTCTTAGCGCCTAAAAAGTATACCCAAGAAAATCTACTATAATCATCATGATAACTAGGCAAGATCGCTTATGGTTCAAAGTTTTGACAAAGGTAGGTCCAAATAAGTCCATATGAAGCATAAATGATGGTTGTGTTATGGTGTTAACAGCTTTGGACTTACAAGAAGCTCTATGTTGTTTTCCTTTCTCGACAAGCCACAAAGTTCCTTACATTCAAAACCTTAGAAGGTAACCTCTCACTAAGTTTCCTTACAAGTTTATTGATTGTTTTGAAATTAAGGTGACCCAATCTTCTATGCCACAATCTAGACTCATCAATCGATGCCTTAGCAAAAGATAAGTTAAGGACCTATTAGAAGTACATCTTTAAGATCAAAACAATATATGTTCTCTTTCCTAGGTATCCTTAATCGCACAAATTTCTCATTAGGCATATTAAAATCAAGTGACAACACCACACACTCGCTTCCCCAAAAAGTACATGCTTTTTCTTATCACACATTCGAGAAACATCAATAAATTGTACTTTAAACCTCGCACTGTATAGACCTTTTCAAAGTCTAATTTCCCTATGTTGGGAATTAAGGTAATCCATCGATTTCAAGTGATTCTCGATTCGCCAAGCATCCGTCAAGAGATTCTCGAAGAAGAATGGATTCTCGCCGGGTTATACTTCACAGGTGTTAAAGGCATATTGTGTTGTTACCGAAAGGAAACCACGAGAGAGATAAAGCTCAAGATAGAGTAAAAGTCACCAGATTAAAGATAGGTTGCCGCTTATGTAGAGCTCTCTGTAATAAACACGATGATTAACAAAACAATATGATTAGTTGCATGCTTGTTCAGATGCATGCTTAGTCTATGTTAGTTTTAGGAGCGAATTGTCAACGCCATTGTGGTTTCTTGCCTATATAAGAAACCATGATAGATTGTAATAGATAAGCTTTTCTCAAGTCTTCAAGTCTTGTAAACTATCCAAACATAGAGTTTCTATAATAAAAGATCCATAGAGGATCAAAGAGTTCTTAGTTACTATAACTTGTATTTATCTTCCGCTACAAAATACGAGTTGTAGAGATCTTCTATTAGTTTACTTGTGATTACATAAGTAATACTAACGATCTTCGAGTGCTTAAGATCTATCAAGGTCTTGGTTTTCAACAAGTGGTATCAGAGCCTCGGGAAAGTCTCTACGATACTAAGAACCGCCTCACCCCATACAACCAAACATTCATTCACCATGCCCGGATCCGACATCGAAACCAAGTCACCAACACAAATAACACCAACACCAATTCCATGCAACAACTCGCCTCTCAAACAAGAATGGTAAATTTCTTATTTGAAAGAGAAGAGTATGACCTTTGGACTATGAAGATGGAAAATTGGATTTCCAATATTGATTGGAATCATGGAGGTAGTAAAGAAAGGGAAAGTCTCAAGAAAATGATTCCGCATGTGGATGGAAGTTCATCATGGCTCCTCCCAAAATCGTCAAGAGGTGCCGCCATGCAGAGAGCATAAAGTGAAAACTATTCTCGCTCAAGCCATTCCGTAAGATCATCTATGTGATTTTCACCATATGGATGATGCAAAAGATATATGGATGGCTCTCAAAGCAAGGTTCGTGGAAATGAAGAATCAAAGAGAATGAGGAAGTCCATGCTAAGACAACAGCTTGTGACTTCAATATTTCGAAGAAGAAGGTATCCACAAGGATACGACAGTTCCATAGGATCTTGAGTCAGTTGAACCAACCGAATGCTAAACCGGATAATGAAGATTGCAACTCAAAGTTCTTATGATCATTGCCACCATCATGGTTGCATGTTAGTATAGCCTCAAGGCAAAGGAGGTTGGACATGCTTACCTTTGATGAGTCAGTATAATGCACTCGTAACCCTTGAACCTGATGTCGACTCCATACCCAACATCTTCTTCTAGCCATGCAACTTTTGTTGGGGCATCTCATTCCAACACAATGGTACCGCCTCCTAGTTCCAACTACTTTCCATCATCTCCCGGCCCAACTACTTTCCATCATCTTGCACTCCCACTCCTCCACATAACCCTCATCCCACTCCACCATGTTCTCAAACTAGGACTAGTAGTGTGATGGAGGATGTTCTTCACTCTTTTGTTGCAGATTATGATACCAACAAGATCTTGCATATGAAGACTTTGATCATTGGACCTCTTGAAATGGAGGAAATGAAACCGAAAATGCAGTGGCATTGTCAGTCAAGGGACATCAAAAGGTTCAAGAGAAGTCCGGAGGAAGTTTGCTTTCAAGGAAAGGAACCACCGCTTTGATAGGAGTAAAGTCGTGTTTCACTTGCCATCGATGGGGCATTTCTCAAGAGAATGCAAAGACAAGAAAAGTGGAGATGGAGCTAAATATCTCTCATATCGCAGAAACAACAGAAGTGGAGCTTCAGCAGCCTCCTCACCATGGATGAACAGTCAACCGGACTACACATGAACTCGTTAATGAGGAAGCTCATGATACCGATAAGCTTGGATTGCTTGCAAGGTGTACTTGGATGAAAGGCATGATCGGCTTGCCTTGATGGGACTATCTCGTACACAACTCAGATATTTGGTTGTAGTCTAAAATACAATGAACTTAAAGAAGAATTTGATGCTATGAAACCTAAGTTTGATGAATGCTATATTGATAATGAAGCCCATAAACTAGCATTAAAAACAGTAGAAAGACAAAAAGTATGGTTTCAGAAGAATCAAATTGCTTATGAAGAAAAGATAAAGGTTTTACAGTTTGATCTAGAAGTTGCAAATAATTACTTAAAACTGTGTCGAGAAAGCTAAGGATGAAGTCAGGTTCGAAAACCTAGAGCTTAAGGAAAAACTAGCTAAGGAAATAGCTATGCATAAGGAATGGTTAATATCGTGATAAACTAGCTAGTGAAATCTATAATAACAAACAGAACTCCGGCTTAGGACTAGGCTTTCAAAAGTATGTAGGAGTAGAAGCTAAATATGATGGTCGAATCCACACCAAATAGGGTTAGCTAACTTTGTAAAGAAGGTGAATTGCATGTCGCCCTCGGACCTATTAGAGGTGAATTTATGCCCATAGACCTATCCATCACTGCTGACTTTGATGGATCACATCATCTATATGGCAAAAGTCAAAGACTTGCAGCACTCGACACTCATCTAATGACTTTGTCTCTTGCTCGACAAAGGACAATTCATCGGATCAAGGGTCCACTTCCTATGAAAGTCAGGATTCAAATGAGAAGTCTCGACCTTCCCAAGCCCCGAGCCAACACCCAAGTCTCGCACCCCGCCTACTTACAAGCCTTCTAAGGAAACCGATGAGGAATCCACTTCAATATAGTTTCTTCTCAAGACTTGTCTTTTAAATCTTGAATAATCATCATAAAAACAATTCCTTGAATGTATCTGCTTTTAAGTACTTCTCGCATGTAATCAAACATCTCCTATTTGAATAAATCTTCCAAGAAGAAGACTTGTTTTGTATGGAAGTAAATTTCATTTGATTAAGGATTGTGATTTTATGAACAAAGATTGGGTGCATGTGTTACTCACCGTAAACACAAATCTAATCGACCAATGTTGCTAATGTTCCACCTTATGTCCCACAAGTCGCTATACTAACTCTCATTGGAGAGGTTCTCTAATGCACCTAATGTACAACCAACTAGCTCATACTTTAAACATGGTTATTGGCCTACATATGTTGACTCTATGTATGCCGGATGGGATATGGGAGCACCTTTGTGAAGTCCTCATGCAGTTGTTCTTGACTAACAAGGACCGAATCATCAATGGAGGACCAAGAACAATGGTGGATCCTCTAAATATTCATGTCCTCGAACCTATGATCCATAGGCGTGTTCAAGTCAGTAATGACTTGAACCTCCATTGTATACTAACCGTATGTACATATTTTGTTGTTGTTTGTAGGATCATCCCTTAAGCATAAGAATATTGGTATTGTTGATAGTGGTTGTTCGAAGCATGTCCGGAAATGTAGATATGATGCACAACTTTGTTCCCATAGAAGGAGGAGGCAATGTAACTTTGGAGGAAGTGATGGGAGTATCACAGTGAAAGGCACCATAACGACACCTCATCTAGATTTTGAAAATGTGTACTATGTTAAGGAACTTCAAGATTTCAACTTGTTCTCTGTCTCACAAATCTGTGACACTAAGAACAAAGTTCTCTTCACCGAGAATGAATGTCTTGTCTGTCTAAAGACTTCAAACTCCCGTAAGAAACTTCAATTCACTAAGGTTCCTCAGACTCACAATTTATACACATTCAACCTTAATGAAGTGCAACCTGTGGTGACCTCACTTGTTTGGTGGCTAAAGCATCTCTAGATGAGTCCACAAATGGCATAGGAGGATGGCGCGATGTGAATTTCAAGACCATTAACAAACTTTCTAAATGGGTCTTGTTGAAGGTCTTCCCACCAAAGTATTCACCAATGATCATAATTGTATCGCTTGCAACAAAGGAAAACAACATGTAGCTTCTACAAAGCTATCAATGCTATGAGCATCACATCGAGCCTCTTCGCTTGCTTCACATGGATCTATTTGGTCCAACTCAAGTCGAGCATTGATCATAAGTACTGCTTGGTGATCACCGATGGTTATAGCAGATTTTGCTGGGTTTTCTTTTCTCGTAACCAAAGATGAAACATCTCAAGTCGATCGAATTCATCACTCTTGTTGAAAATCGGTTGAACAAAAAGGTCAAGTGGTATTCGGTGTGATAATGGGACGAGTTCAAAAATGCTATTCTTATAGAACTCGTGGGTCAAAAGGTATAAAAAGGACTATAGTAATCCAAGAACCCCACAACAAAATGGGGTGGTGAAGAAAGAATAGGACCTTAATAGAGGCCGCAAGATCAATGCTTGCACTCTAAGCTACCCACTATGTTCGGATCAAGCTGTTGGCAACAGGGTGCTATGTGCTAAATGTGGTCTCCATAACAAGACCTCAACTCAAAACACCTTATGAACTTTCTTTGGGAAGGTTCCTCGTCATTCACTACCTAAAACCTTTGGTTGTCAAGTGACCATTCTCGAACACAAGTGATCCGTTGGGAAAGTTTGATGAGAAGGTCGATGATGGCTATATTGTGGGTTATTCACTCATAGTAAGGCCTCTGTGGTGTACAATTTGCAAGCCAAGAAGATAGAGGAGACATTGAACCGAGATTTTTGGAAGATAAGCATAATGTTCAAGGACGTGGTCATACATGGTCTTTGACCTTGACTACTTAACCGATTCCTTGGGTTACACTAGACATTTGGCTAACCAAAATGCGTGTTCTCAAGCTTCTCCCGCTAACCATGCAGTCCCTTAGATGATGACTCGACAAAGAGTTTGAAGATGATGAGCAACCTATACTTGTGCCTTCCTTCTCCCTAACAATATTGCAGTACCACCTCCAAGGATGTGGCTGATTCGAGTGATGAAGATGACTCTCATTATGTCGAGGACCTTGCTAGGCTTCGACTCAAGAATTTGTCGCCAAGCTTGAAGCAGAAACGAAAGAAGGGTAGCTAATGAAGGAGTCCAGAAACAACGTGTTCGCTAAAGTTGACTCGCCACACCTTCCATCCCCAAATCAAGGCTAGGTCGTTCCTCTCAAGTATCTTCACACTTTGGTGAACCTATACACGCTTTCCAAAACCTTCGGATCTTGGAAATCATCAACCCAAAGTCGGCATCTTCACCTCACCCTCTTATGATGCCGAATTTGAACCAACCATCACTAATCTTGATTCATCCATTGAAGTCAATCCCATCGCTACTCGTGAGGATCAACATTGCTCATCCTCAATCCAACATCATAGGTGATCTTCGCACTGTTAGAACTCAAGGGCTATTACAAGTCCTCAATTTGACAGATTGCTTTTCTCTTATGTCTCCAACCAACAAAGAGACAATCACACGACTTCAAACATTGTCTGCTTGCTTGTTTTCTCTCTCGTGGAACCAACTAGTGTTTCTCAAGCTCTTAATGATTCAAGTCGGCTTGAAGCAATGTAAGAAGAGATGCAACAATTTCACAATCGCCAGGTTTGGATTTTGGTTCCACTCTCGATGGTAAATATGCCATTGGGACAAAGTGGATTCAAGAATAAGAGAGATGCTCGTGGTGTTGTGATAAAAACAAAGCAAGATTAGTAGACAAGGCTTCGCATAAGAGGAAGGGATTGATTATGATGAAGTGTTTGCCCCTGCTTGCGCGAGTAGAAGCTATTCGCATTTTCTTGGCTTATGCTTCTTACGTGGGTTTCATGGTGTATCAAATGGATGTCAAAGGTGCTTTTCTCGTATGGTGAGATTGAAGAGGAAGTTTATGTCACTCAACCAAAGGATTTGAAGACCCCGATCACCCAAATCATGTTTACAAGGTTGTTAAAGCTCTTTATGGCTTACATCGCACCAAGAGCTTGGTATGCTAGGCTTTCATTCATTCCGTCAAGCATGGTTATAGGAGAGGTGCTATTGACAAAACTCGCTCCTAAAGAAGAATTACTCGAGACATCATTCGCGTGCAAGTGTATGTGGACGACATTATTTTGGCTCCACAAACGAAGCTTCAGTGTGGAATTTGAGGACCTAATGAAGGGTGAATTTCAAATGAGTGCTATGGGTGAACTTACTTTCTTTTGGGTCTCCAAGTTCAAGCAGAATGTGATGGCATCTTTATCACCAAGATAAATATGTGAGGGACATTCTCAAGAAGTTTGGTATGGAAGGTGTTAGGATCGCCACAACACCTTATGAAGCTCCAAAGACTAAAGCAAATAATGAACCGATCTACCGTGAATGTTCATCCGCAGGTGTCCATGATTGGTTCATTGATGTATTTGATGACTTCAAGACCGATATTACATTTGTCTGTGAGTGTTTGTTCTCGACATCAAGTCACCCACTTGCTTCCCATCTCAATGTCGCCTAAGAAGATCTTTAAGTACCTCAAAGGCCAACCTCTTTAGGCCTTTGGTACCCAACAGTAGTCTCCTTTCGTCGGAAGCATATAGTGACAGTGATTATGTCGGTGCAAACCTCGATAGAAGATCCATAACCTGAGGTCGCCAATTTCTTGGCAAGAGGTTGATTTCTTGGCAATGCAAGAAACAAACCATTGTGGTCGCCTCAACCATCAAGCGTACGCTGTCGCCGCAAATTGTTCGTGGTCGTCCTCCGATTCGTAACCAATTGTCGGACTATGGGTACAACTTCATGAACACTACTATTCATATAGATAATCAAAGTACCATATGCATAGTCAAAATCCAGCCATTTACCGAACAAAACACATTGAAATCGTGCACCACTTTATAAGAGATGCTTATGAAAACATTTGATAAAAGTGGCTAAAATCCATACCGATGATAATATGGCGCACTTATTAACAAAAGCGTTTGATGGACCAAGGTTTCAACACCGTGGTCAATATTGGAATGCTAAACCCTTGATCGCATAGTTTAAGGGGAGGCATAGGCCTCGGGGAGGCATATGCCTGTGGGAGGATTTGTACAAACTCGCAGATTTTTGTTTGTTTTGTATATTAGTTTGTACTCTAACACTAACTTCTAATATTCTCTAGTTTGTTTGTTTTGTTGTTGTGTATGTTTTAGTGTCTGCTTTGCGGTTGTCTCGTCATCGCATTTTGTCTGCTCCTTATCTCGATTGGCAGATATACATCCCATGATTAAGATCAAATTCATCAAGAGTGGCTCATTAGTACATGGTCGATAAATTGAAGAGTGTTGCTTGTTTCTTCCGATAACAAACATCAAGCATACAATTTGATTCTCATCAAGATAATACCGAAAGAAAAGAAATTGAAGTCAAATTGTTCTTTCATTCATTCAAGAAACAACATGTACTACATAAAGTCAACCTTCTATTTTGCATCCTCAAGATACGAGCCGTACACTTAAGCTAAGCCTATTCTAGTTTATATCCTTCATTCCAAATCTAATGGAATGTCGGATATGCGTTAAATGTCGGCTTTGCTTTTGTAAGTCTTGATAACCACCCATTCAGCCTAACCGGTGGTTGGATATGCATGACCAAAGACGACGAAGATGCTAAGGACCAAAATGGAGGATGGATTGATGAAAACGATTGACGATGACGATGACCACGCAGATGACGAGAACTATTGTGTCTCGTGTGCTTCATCTATTCATTTCAACCAAAATGCAATCGATCCACCCTCCTTAAGCCCTTCGCTATACGATGTGTGTTCATGCACCAAAAGATGGCGCATGAGACCAAGAACCACCTCTATCTTTGGGAGTGGCGGATTCTCGCACGAGGTCTTTGTTGAGACCGAGGTGCCGGAGGTTCAGAGGAAGTTCCTCCTTATAGAGTCATCGTAATCATCGCAGATTCACTTGATTCACTACACCGCCATCTTCCAAGAAGGGAGAAAGGGCGATTTATTTGGTCTTGGATAGGGTTGAGGAAAGTAATGGAACCATGGGTTTGATTCACCACTGATGATGATGAAGAGGATGATGAAGTCGAGGAAGTGAGATCTATGATCTCAGGTTTGGTGTTCATGGTGCAATTGGGTTAATTGAGTTTATTTTACTTCTAGGGTTTGTGGTAAATATTTGGGGATCTTGGTGAAAAGATGAGTTACATTGGGATCATTTTCTAGACGGATTCAAGGTTCAATGAGTTTAATGCAAGTGGGTGGCACAGTAATTCTAGAAACTTACCGAAGATATTCTTATCTTTGATGCATTCTGCTGAAGCTATAACTTCAGCAGATTGATCATGTGTTTCTGCCGAAGTGTTATTTTGGGTTGGGTCAAAGTTGTCATACACGTCAGCAATGGTCAACCAAACGGTCCATTTTTCTTTGACTATAATTTGGGCAAAAACACTTCATCCACCATCACTCGCTTCAGAACAAACAAATTCCCTCTCATTCCACTTTCACAAACACTCACCATTTCAAAGAATCTTAACCCTAAACGCTCATATCTCTCATGGCTCTTGAATTTAAACATGATCACAACAAAGTTGCATTTCGGGAAACGTAAAGGATATGACTTGTACGAACCTATGGTGGAATTCTAAAAGGTCCAAAATTTATTATGCTCTAACTCATTCTCCAAATGAGATATATGAGTCTTTGATCACCAATTTTGGGAAACTAACGGAAGAGGAGCGAGAGAGATTAGGGATGTGGTTGATTGGACAGAGCACATAGTAACAGAGGACCTAATTCAAGGAAGCTTCACTTGAAGATCTTGATGGAGCATTTCATTCTAGTCGTGAAAATGTGCTTATCGGGCTAAGAGCTATGGCTATCGTGGTACAAGGACCTGATATGTGGTGAAGAAGGAACTTTGCCCAAGTGGAGATTCTTGGTTCACACGCTGCTTCAATGCATAAGCAACAAGACCGGAGGATGGGACCGATTCTCACCGGATCGATATGGTATTGTGTGTCTTTCTCAAGGGGTAACTTTCAATTTTTCTAAGTATATTTTCGAAAACATGGTTGAAAATATTCAAAAGACAAAGGGAAAATTTTTAATGTACCCAAGGTTTTTGCAAATTATATTAGACACCTCTACCCAAGCCCAAGCTTTTTATCCTGTAGGTTCTTTGACTGCTAAATTGTTTGCAACAATGAGAACCCACTTTCAGGGGGAACATCATCCCTTGCTAGCTGCCATGTTGCCCCAAGGTAATGAGGCTGCTAATGAGGAGAATGTGACTCATAATCCTCCTTCCTCACCTATTGCTACTGATGGTAATCCATTAGTCAACATCGGTGAGGGCCCCTCTTCAACTGTTGAAGCAACTCATGTTGCTCATGACCAACCACCTTGTCCCAGTCCAACTCCCACACTAGCGACTCAAGATGAGTCTGATCTTAATAGACTACCCACACCAAGTACTGTTAGGGATCCTCTTAATGATGATCTTCCTCACAATGAGCATGACCATGATTCTACTGAAAGGTCCAATGAAGCTCCCCTTACCACGAGCAATCACTGGTGGAGTTGAGGACCCATTACACCTCATCCTGCTCATGCTCTTGTCAACATGTATGTCGCCGAGGTTACAAGTCCGAAAAAGGAGCTTGAGACCAAGTCTTCTCTTGGAAGTAAGATTGAAGATCTGCAGAATCAAGTCAAGGACTTAGAGGACAAACTCAAAGGAGCTCCAAAAGGAAGCTTGTGGTTTCCTCCGATGAAGAACTAGAAGCACCTCACTTTGAGTCTCTGGACATGTTGGTCAAGTTTCTCTCAATGACCCTTCATCGAGTCGCTACTTCTCAAGAAAGAAGGAACCCGCCCTTTACAAAGAAGAAGGAGATCCTTTTCACATAAGGTTTCTTCAAGCTTCAGAGGAACCAGGGTTGATAAGGCCGCATCTGCCGATATGCAAATGGAGGATGCATCTCCGGATCTTGGTCAATCTTCATTCTGTTCAAGAACCATCGTGCCCTTCACCTTCAAAGCAGATCTTCCCGATGTTGTTGTCTTGACCACTCCTCGCTGATAATCTGCATCAACATGTTGACCTAGGTATTACAATGTAGATTCTTATAGTTGATCTAATCAAGAAGAGTGTGTTAAGCACGATGATAAAGGAAAAAATGTCATCAAGATGAGCTTGGTCCTAACTCGTGAGCGAGGAGGAAAGACTAGGTCAAGCAAGTAGATTGGCGTAGTTTGAGAAGTCAAAGGAAAGTGTAGCATTGGCTAAACAACTTGAAACAGAGAATTTTCATCTCTAACTCCCGAGAGAAGAAAAGAACTAGATGAACTGAGGGTTCGGATGTTCACGAACAATGGGATATTCTAACTCAAAGAAGTCATTTCAAGACCCTTCTAGCTCAAAGTATACTAGGTGAAGATTTCTTAGTGACAATTATGTGGAGCGAATGATGGCTCAGTGGAAGACAAAGGAAGCAAGAAGCAATTGCACAAAAGAGGGCCATCAAAGCTCGGAAGGCCAAAGACAAACCTCCTACTAAAGATGAAATAAGAAGGGTGGTGAAAACCAATACTCATTGTCCAACTCGCCTAACAATGAAACAAGTCAAGGCTTTTCCCGATCATGTCCTCAGATCGCAAATATAACCAAATCATGAAGGAAAGATCATTATCTTCAAGAAAATCTCCCAACCAAGAGGATTTCGAGAGAATGAAGCCGCCCAAGCCAAAAGACTCAAGGTCGATGATGCTCCAACCAAGGAATCCTCTCCGGTCATTCCTCTCAAGCAACTTCAAGTTGCCTCTCTCGCCAAGGGTCAATCACGAACCTCTTCCATTCCTCCCGGCATCACATCGCCTCCCTCTCCCTCGGTACCGTTGTCACACCGAAGATTCTCAAGTAAAGGAAGCCGATCTCACGTAAACTAAAATAGAGAGGGCGATAAAGATATTCCACAGATGAAAGCACTTGCACTTCAACCGAGTCTCCATCTACCAATACAAGTCCTACTACCAATGCTCTAGATGAAAATGCTCCCTCAGAAATCTATCACCGAGGAGGCGTAAGAGAATGGCCAAAATATCTCCTTTGATCTTGAAGTCGATGACTCAACTTTCATTATAGAAGGGTTCGTGCTGATTTTCCTGATGGAAACTCAAATGGGGTGATAGAGTGGAAATTAAAGAATGATGAGATGAATGTTCTTCTTCGAAGGAACTCCATTTCAATGGAATTCACCTTTCTAAAGGAAATTCTACACTTGATCGACAGGGCAAACTTAATTTCTCTGTTTACTTAAGTTACCACCCATTACTGCAACAGGGAACCACAAGGTTCTGGGATGTTTTTACCAGGAGATCTTCAAGTTCTGTTGAACTCCCACATTCCCAACAGCAAAGCATCTTCCATTTGGGAAAACTCACATCGGTGGAAGCTTACATCCTGGAGATTCTATCCTCTCCCTCGTATACATGTGCTTGAGACTAAGGGAGGAATCACTGTATGCATGCTATCTGAAAGAAAGTATCCTTTGCCTAAAAGACTTATGGAAAGATCTTGAGCCGTAAATTGAAATTCCTCCGCATCCATGGGAAATGAAAGGCAACCGCTTTAGCACCGGTAGGATTGATCAAAACTCAACTTCAACAACCGCAATAGGCCTCTTCTTCATCCATATCGTGACACTTGGTACCCTCTGCACTACCTTGTTTTGTTCATTTTAGTT
Organism: Chrysanthemum lavandulifolium; assembly: GCA_022545495.1. Classification (NCBI taxonomy): domain Eukaryota; kingdom Viridiplantae; phylum Streptophyta; class Magnoliopsida; order Asterales; family Asteraceae; genus Chrysanthemum; species Chrysanthemum lavandulifolium. Next base: position 144,490,696 of record CM040238.1, read on the forward strand.
TGCATTATTTATGTTAGTTGTCTATTTTTGTCTAAATTTTTTTTAAGTAAAAGTCTTTCATAAAAGAAAACTCACAAAACATCATTTTAAACATAGTGATAGCGTTTATTTAATAAAAATTAGGTCTTTAATTTTCCTTTTCAACCGATTATTAAGCTTTTTCAAGTGTTATAAACCTTTCCTTCTTAGTTAAAAAAAAAAAAAAAAAAAAAAAACAAAACTAACTTTTATGCGTGTTTGTTTGTATGGTCTTTAACTCACCCGATGTACCTTGTGTATGTCAAAGAGTTGGCTAGTCCAAAGGGTGCGCTTTGGTAAAGACACATCAAATCATTGATAGTCAGTAATGGTTTGCTCAAAATCATAGGGTCTGCAACCACCCATGCTTAATCACGAGGGTTGTATGGTCATCAATTCACCATGGTCTATTCCTCTTTGGAATCCAAGAATTGACTAGCCCACATGAATATGGCATGGTAAAGGCAATCGAATCCATATTTGGTTCTCAATTCACCAACTTTAAGAATTGACTAGTCCCGAGCAAACGGCCATGTGTAAAGACAAGTCAAATCCGCTTATATGGTTCTTTGGTTTGCCAATAAATCGATGGTTATCAATGTACCATAGTTTTCGAACTCAAACATGTGGCTACTCCAAGAGTAATGGCTATTGGTAAAGAGACATCAAATCCATTAATTTCAATGATTCACTCTCAGGAGTTAACACACCGGAAGTGATGAGAATAGTATTGAACTTATATGTTTTGATGTACATGATGTCATCTGTTGTCGCAAAGACACGTGTTTCACGCTCACCATCATAGAGATGTTCTTCTTCCGAGTCTTTGTTGTTGCTCCTCAAAAGACTAGCCATTCATAGCTCGTAAGTGGTTAATATATGGGAAGGTCTTGCTTGGAAATTTTCGTCAAATGGTACAATCCTCAACAGCCTTTATCGATCTATCAAGGAAACCGGAACTTAACCTAGTCAAATTCCGGCTTAGGGAGGATTGTTGGGAATTAAGGTAATCATCGATTCTCAATGAAGTGATTCGATTCGTCAAGCATCTGTCAAGAGATTCTCTTAAGAAGAATGGATTCTACCAAGTTATACTTTAGCGAAGTGTTAAAGCGACATTGTGTCACGAAAGTGGGAACCACGTAGAGAGATAAAGCTCAAGATAGAGTAAAAGTCACGTATTAAAGATAGGTTGGCGCCGTTTATGTAGAGCTCTCTCGTAATAAACACGATGATTAACAAAACAATATGATTAGTTGCATGCTTGTCTAGATGCATGCTTAGTCTATGTTAGTTTTAGGAGCGTAAATTGTCAACGCCATTGTGGTTTCTTGCCATATAAGAAACCATGATAGATTGTAATAGATAAGCTTTTCTCAAGTCTTTCAAGTCTTGTAAACTATCCGAAACATAGAGTTTCTATAATAAAAGATCCATAGAGGATCAAAGAGTTCTTAGTTACTATAACTTGTATTTATCTTCCGCTACAAAATACGAGTTGTAGAGATCTTCTATTAGTTTACTTGTGATTACATAAGTAATACTAACGATCTCCGAGTGCTTAAGATCTATCAAGGTCTTGGTTTTCAACACCTATTCGATTGTGCCTCTTCCAAGTATCTTTCCTCCCTTGGATCATTGCCAAATGCCACATATCCTCCATCAAAAGCTTCAAAATCCTCCGTGTTGCTCCTATCCCAAGTCATGTGCCCAGAGCAACCACTATCAAAAATTCCTTTGTCTTTTAGCTCAACTTATAGATTGCCCTACACATGAATTTAAACAAATTAGTTCTTTTGTGGACCCAAGCCAATATCGACTTGGTCCGCCATGTGCATCAACATAATCAAATTTCTTTAGGTCCATTGATGCACATTGACATTATGTAAAACCTGGTCTTAGGCTTCCATTGCCAACTAGTCGAGGCCTTAACAACATAAAATGATTTCCAACCACCGTGTCAAGAATCACCTTTGGAATTTTTAAAACTTCTTTTGTACCGGTGGTGATATTTTGCTTAGTGTTGGTTTGATTTTGCTTGGCCGTGTTTACATTTTGCTTAGCGTGGTTGGATTTTGCTTGGCCATGTTTACATTTTGCTTAGCAATGGTTGGAACCCATTTGGGTGCAAGTGACTATTGAATTTGTATTCCCATTCCTCATTAACACCGCCTAGGAATCATGTTTTGTTAAAGTAGGTTTGTTTTCTTTGAAAAGTTTTGATGATTTACCCTCCTCCAATGATTCCAAACTTGTGGTTGGTTTTTATTACGCCTGTAAGTGCTCAAACTACCACATGCATAACAAGCCTTCTTAACACATTGTAACTCATCTCCTAACTGCTTTGAAATTAGTCCATTGAAGTTTCTTTGATTTCCCTAGGTATATATCTTTTCATCTGCTTCCTAGGTATTTCCTTGTACTCTACAACTTTCTTAGCAATTTGAGCTCCAAATCTAGGCACAAGGTTGGCTTGTTCGAATCAACTTTCTTTACATTTTCTATCTTTTCAGTCGAGTTGATTCAGATCTATCTTCCTTAGAATCGATTCCAAATCTTCAATAGTGGGAGCATCGATAACTTATCGAACTCATCTTAGGTGTTTCATCTTACTAATCTCTTCTAAAGGTTTGTTAAACCGAATTCACTACTAACGACGCTTATTTAGTTGGTGGTACATGTTTCATCGAGAGAGGGTGGTGGCATATTTTTGTATCCAAGACCGGTACCTCCTTGAATAGTTTTGACCAATTGGCTTATTTACTAGATCAAAAGCATATTGTGTTTTAGCAACCCTAACAACATGTTTTTCTTTTATTTCGTGGCTTCTTGTTTTACACTCTCTCGCCTCTTCTAGTTTCTCTTTAAGCATCTTAATCTCTATGTCCTTAAGATCAATTTCACCACCTAGTATATTAATCTTGTCTACATATTCAAAATCACATTTAATACGTAAATTGCTTTTCTTCCACACTCTCTAGACCAACTCTATAACCTAAGTTATCAAGTGAAAGTCTATCTATTTCTTTCTCAAACTTGCAATAATAGCCTTTGTGACTCTAGGTTATCTTGACATGATTTAAAAGAACAAGTAAATTTTAGAATCATTAGATACCTCGTAATCCGAACCGTAAGATGAAGCATAGGCCATAAGAGCAAAGTTATGCTCTTTAGAAGCTTCACTAGCAAGAAAAGTCGCATTGGGACCTTCTTCAACTGATCACCCAATCATAATCACCAATCCCATCTTGATCAACCAATGTCAAGAAGAAGCGTGCTCTTCAAAGGGTCTTCTTGCCTTCAATCCTCTTGGGAGCTCTACATTCTCTAGCAAAGTGACCCTTCTTCTTGCGCTAAAGTACTCCATCTTGCTTTTGTCAAATCCAGCTCTCCTTTGACCATCATACTTAACCTGTCTTCCAGTCCTCCTTAAAACTTCCTTGCTTGGAGAGTCAACATTGCCATCCGCCATTGAAGATTTATCTCTTCAAGTTCATCCGGATCAATTTGATCTAAATCTTGATTCAAAACAAGAACATCGGTAGTTAAATCACCAGAAAAGCACAATTGCACCATCACCGACATTATCACTAACAGTGGTATTGTTTGCAATAGCGATGGTTATTCCATAGGCGTGAGTGGATACATCTTGTGGGCTCTTGTTATTAGTGGAAACAAAAGCAATATTTTTATTAAATGAAGATGCACCAAGAATGTTGCTCTCGATTCATAAACCTTCAAATTGTTGTAGAGATTATCTAGAGTCATCTTATCAAAGTCATCCTTATTTCTCCACACAAATCGTATGCACATTGATCAGTGATAAACTTCGATGAACTTCAAATTGATATCTTCTTGAGCAACTTTGTAGTCCACTAACTTCAGCTGGTCGATAAGTTTTGAAGTCCATTATAAGTGCCATCAAGTTTTTCTCCACCGAGAGCAGTGAAGTTTTCAAGCTGATGCTTGAGCATATTCTTCCTTGATTTCTTTGTAGCTTCATTACCAGCTAACATTGTTTCAATAGCATCCATTAACTCCTTAGCAGACTCATATTGTTCAAAGTCCAAAGCATATTCATTAGGTATTCCCATGGAGAGAATACTATGGGCTTTAATCTCCATCTTCCTTTTAGTCTTGTCAACTTCACTAACAATGGCTATATCTTTACCATCGTCACCCTTCTTACGAAGAGTATCACCCTTTTCAACAACATCCCGGATAGCATAATCAATCATACGAATGTATTGCCTCATTCGCATTCTCCAAATTTGGTACTCACCGCTTGAGCATGGGCACCTTTGATGTCAGAACCATGTGCTTCATCGACATCTTAACTTACTTGAATAGAACTTAACTAAACTTCTTCTTGGTTTCAGCTTCTAGATCACAAGCTCGATACCACTTGTTGATCCCAGCTGAGCAAACGATCCTTTATAGAAACCGACTTAACAAAGACTTATTAAGTATCACGCGGAATTTAATACTTAATCTTAAGAAGAACAATAAAACATTCAACACCTCAATATTATTATTAATACTGAATACTCTAACCAAGATTAGGGTTTTACAACCTTGAAGTGTATCGACCTTAGATATAAAACATACGATATCTAATCTAACCTAGGACCTCCTTTTATAGGCTAAGGAGTCCTTTACATAATACAATACGTAATCTACAAGATAGATATCTTTTCCATATTTATCTAATACAAAATATTAAACCGACTATACAAGACTAGCAAGGATTACAATACAATATCCGTGGTTACACAATACTACTAGCCGCAGTTTATCTTCAGTAGTGGATTCATTCTTCTGTCCGTGGTTTCACCAATTCTGTCCGTGGTTCCAACACTTAGAATAATTCATGATCCAAGGAACCTAAAACCCCATAGTTTTGACTTACGTAACTTTATAAAACCTTATTACAAGTGTATAAGGGTGATAAAACTTTATAAAACTCATATGCATATAGTACATGTCGATATTCCTAAAACGACTTATTTATCTAGGTCGTTTAGATTCCTTATCGTTGAACTCATGTTACATTTCCCATTACATTGCTTACTCAAGGTTAGTTTCATAGCCTCACTTTTGCATATTTATACTTATTTCAAAATACTAGGGTAAGAATACATTGGTTGCTTTTACATAATGACACAAGTGCATAAAACATTTACATATTGCCTAAGTTACCACATTAGTCATTAAGTCCCCATTTATCATGAACCGTTAATTACTTGTAAGCTCGAATGTTATGAATAGATTTATGGGTTGACACCCCCGTCCGAGTTGGTCCCGCCAACTGGTTAAACGGACGCATATCATTTGGGAACTGGGTGTTTGGCTAGACACCTACAGGGGCATTCATATATGTGTAATCACATACAAAACACGTTAAGGCTTCGGGGTCATGAGCTTAGGGCAATAGTAACACTTTGTGTAACACCCCACCGAAAAGGGTCAAATGTCACATTATGGTGTCAATCGAACAAAATTTATGGTGTCAATCGAATAATAACGAAGCTAAGACTTTATTAAATAAAATACTAAGTCATGAAACAATATGACTTCCAAAGTACAATCCAACAAAGTCTAAACAAAAGGAAATCCAAAAGATAATAGTTTTAAATATAAATCCAAACAATAGGGAAACTAAATCATGGGTAGGTCCTCTAAGCTTCTACACTCATCTCTCAAAGCCCAGCTTCCCGTTTATTACCTGCAGCAGAGAAAAGAAAATGCGGCTGAGCTAACGCTCAGTGAACTGATATAAATAATAAAAGGTAATCAAGATAAACGAATAAGCTTAAACTAAACTAAGAGAATCATGAACAAGATATCATAAGAAACAAGAATCAAATGAATAAGAAATCCAAGAATAAAAAGAATGCTCACGAGCTCATATATGTCTAAACATGATACATGAATAGACCCCAAAACAAAAAACATATATATTAATAATACAAAGATAATAAGTTGTACATGGATATACATCTCATGATGTACTAAATGTGATATAGGTGCATGGCACACACACAACCATTCACCTATAACCAAACACAACCGAGTACCTAGGATGCATCTATACCCTCCTTGCAAAACTGATATATATACAAGTACAAGACTGTGTATATATACAATATAATAACAATAATGGCGGCCATGGTGTTATATAGCATACAAAGTGGGAACGTCGTGGATCAATCACACCTCCACAGAACAATGTCATGTCATTAGTGCCTCAATGACATGGTCTTGGTACCTCCATGACTAGTTAGTAGCTCGGGCTACAGAATAAGTCAAATAATAAACAAAGCATAATGCATCAATCATAATATATCCCAAAAATGATAGATCTAACTGAACTGAATTTCACATCAAAAGGAGTATCAAGTATCATATCAGAATGGGATAGCAAATATCATATCAGTACGGGATAGCAAACAGATATCATAACAAATGAACAAAATCAAGGAATCAAGTCATGAGATACCTTTACTGAGAAAGGGTAGAATATTTGTACCTTAAACAACAAATGAAATGGAGAAAAAGAACACAAGGGACACAAGCTACTCCCTCTTCAGAGAATCTATACGAATTAGGGATAATATATTACCAATAAGCTTATTTTATAAGTCCGTTATCGATTTAGTACTTATTGTCATAATGTTAACATATTTTAGGTTTTAGTGTCACACCCCGCCGTAGGTGGAAACGCGAGGTGCGACGGAATCAATATACATCGCAAAAGAGATATAGTATAATATCATATTTAAATTTAAAACGTTACCTTATTGTTCAAGCCGACTTTGACAATTGAAACTTATAGTTTGATTTCCAAAAGATAACTTATTATACTTAATGACCAAAGAGGACACATGAAGACTCCTTTATGCAAAAGACTTTATTGACGATCACTTGAAATGCATGAGAAAACGGGTCAACTATGAGAATAGTTGGTGAGTACACAGGTTTTATGTATTACGAAAATCATTTTTAGAAAGTCATTTATATAGTACGAAAAGCCATTTTGAGTAAGTCTACCTGGCAAATGTCCTGTCAACTCATCCTGTTACAAGTCCCGCCCATACAAGACTTGTAACATATAAGTTCACATACATTTCCATATTTCAAGTTGTAAGCCTGGTAGTCAATGCGCGTATGGTCATAATAAAAGCACCTAATAGATCACGACTGATCCGAACAAGGGAGACTTTGCGTTGCTCCTGCCGACAAAGGAGACTTAGTATTGCTCAAATGGAGACTTAGTGTTGCTCAAGAGAGACTTAGTGTTGCTCGAGAGAGACTTAGTATTGCTCGAGAGACTTTAGCATGCACGAACAAAGACATTATAACAACTATTATATTATCAATACAAGACTCGATCCGATTATGGGGACCTTAAGACTTAGTACGTACGGCACATTATTGTTCTAAGCATACTAACGGGTCAATGACAGATCATAAGTTCATAATAAGTCTAAGGGTTCAAAATATATCAATAAAGTTCAAATCAAGTCAATGAGAGTTCAAAATATGTCTTAAAGATTCAATTTATGTCAAAAGGTTCAATCAATTTATAATTTATTCCAAACAATGAAGTTTAAGTTTTAGGTTCATGCATTTCATCCAAAATAAAGTAAAGCGGTAAAAAGGTAAATGTGAATACTCACCTTGGCAAATAGCAAGATGAACGAGGGTCAAGTCGATAGTATGAGTGTATGGTTCACACGCAACCTAGATTAGTACGGCAAGTCTCGCCTTTGACCCTAAGTAAGTTTATCTAACTTTATTTATTTCACAAGTGTTGTTGTTGCTTGTGTATCGGCGTTATTTGAAAGTATTATATTCAAAATATATTAGTAAAACTTGCTTGAAAATGACGTTGAAAGAAGTATATTTTGATTAAAAATAGATTATCATAAAAGTTGACTAAAATATATTGAATTGATAAGGAAAAATTGGACTAAATAACTTTATAAATGTAGTAGATATATCTTGGTTCACAACAATACGTATATATATATATATATATATATATATATATATATATATATATATATATATATATATGTACATAGGTTTTAACCGGGTTTTCAGAAACAATATATGTCGTGTTTTATAAAAGAGTAAATGGCATTTATTGAAAATATATCTATCGTTGGTATAAAAATATATTCATAATTGATTTACAAAAGGAAACATGTCGAGTTTCATATGAGAATTCGAGTAGTAGTTATTTTGAAAACATTTATATGTCATCGGTTTTTTTATTAAGTGTGTATATATATAAGTGTATATCTATTTTATCCGAAGTGACTAATTGTCAAAAGCTTATATGAAATTCTATCAAGTTCAATATATATGTTTACAAATTTGTAAAGCTTTCTAATCGAGTTGTGAGTAGTAAAAGTAAACTCGTTTTAATTAATTTGTTTTCAACACATTGTTTATGTTTAATTGTTTCATGTCTCATATTACTATCAATATTAACGATGAAGGTCGCGTTGTAAACGGAGAATTCGAGTGCAAATTGCATGACGAGACGAGATGGAAACACAAGTCGATTGAAATGGAATCTAGTCGGAAAAACTCGAGACTACGACGCTATGCACATCCCGTGACGCACTCGGTGGGTTGATAATTAACCAAACGGACCTTCAGAAACCGGGTTTCGCCCACGATTTAACCCCATCACGTAAATGTAATTTTCTAGGCCTAGCAACAAAGACAGACACTCAACCACTAGGCTTTGCACTCAACACGAAGTTTGACCAACACACTTTAAGCGGGTTTTAAGGCCCAAGTGGTGTTTCACAAAACCGGATTTGGAACATTCTCGCTTAATGATGTACGCAAGGGAGGGTTGAGCAAGGTACAACACGACTAAAATTTGACACTAACGTGTTTCTATGAGTTTCTCGTGTGTCTAGAGTCGAGGCAGGTAGAAACACCAACGATGTTCTCCCTTGACTCGAAGTGAGAAAAAACAGAAGCACCCCATTTGGGTGACTAAAAGGAACACTGACGCAAAAATGACTATAGGATCAAACCATAACAACCCTATCGGGTCCTTTCTTAGTCGAGGCAATATGCAATGAAAACAAATGAGCATGTAACTGGAAGTACAATAAGCTTGTCAAAACCAGTTAAGTCACATCATAAGCCGAAAAGAAAACGAAAAAAGTTGATGCATTCAAATATAAGCCAAAGCATAAGTCAAAAATGAAATAAGGCAATTAAGCCAAAACCAAATTTGTCAATAAGCCGAAGACCTTATTAAGCCGAGACTAACTAAGCAATAGAATAACATAAGCCAATTTTTAACATGAGCCGATTATTAGAATTAACTTAGAAATTTTTTTGGTTTTCCTCTTCTTGATTCACGACAGCAGTACAACAACATTCTTAACTAATGTTATTAATCCAATTTTACTTTTAGATTTTCTCTTGTTTTTCCTTTTGTTTGCCTCGACAGTAAAGCAACAACAGCAAGATTATAACACAATAACAATTTTTGACCACGTCTTAATTCATTTGACTAACAATATTCAAAAAGGGATAAATCAAATAAATCAATTTACAAATTAAAACACAATAGCCATGAACCTTACAAAGAAAATAGTTGGGTCGTGGATGGGGAAGAACCCAGCAAGAAACTTTAATTGAACATGAGCCCTCTTAATTTTAGAGAACCCTAAACTTATAAAAACCCTAATTTATGTGAAATTGTGTGTGATAGTGAGCAAGAACTGAAAAAAATGATTCTACTTATAGATGGATAATTGGAACTCTTTGCCTCTACTTTCATGGCTCTCGAATTTAGGAAAGACCCTTCTTGGCTCACATCTCCTCCACAACCGCTCCATGTGATGTCTAGGCTGCTAGTGATTCATTTGTGGAATGGAGGTGATGATCCTCTGTAGTTTACTTTTACAAAGAGGGGAAAGAATCAATTGTTTTGTGATTGTTTGGGGAGAAGCGAATCAGAAGGAGAAAGAAGAAGAAAAAGTAGAAAACGATGGGACGCATAAAATATAGGTAGGGGCGGTTTTATTTGGGAATAGGGTAGGATTTATTTTATTTTTAGTATTATTATTATTATTAATCGCACTCGACCGTATAAAGTGTATCGTGACAATAACGAATCTTCGCGTAACAAGATTTCGAGTATCCGTAGTCAGTAAATTTTATATTTAGAACGTTTAGGAAAATGTAATAATATATTTTATTATTACATAGCCATTTGGTTATATCTCGATTTTTCATTATTAGTGTCGGTATACGTGTGGTGCCATTGTCGTGGAAAACGAGATAACCTCTCGCTTTTAGGTTTTAAATTATCGATAGAAAATAATTAATTATCAATTTTTGATAAAAGTAAATAGTAGTACCATTAAATAATAGTCTGAAAAATTACGGGTTGTCACATTTAGATAGTCAAAACATAGATTTAGGGTTTATAATGCAAATCTCGTTCAGATTTCTGTGATTTTTAAAGCATATCCAATATGAGTTAAGCACTTCCTGAGGCTCCCAAATTTTACCCCTGAGGCTCCCAAATTTAACCCAGTGACTCCTACATGAGTTAAGCACTTCCTTAAATTTTTACATATTTTATTTCTAAGTGTAAGTACTATTTCAAAAATCGTTTTCCCAGACCTGTACAGAAAGTGCACTACAAGTATACCCAGAAAGTTTGCATTTATTTAACCCATTTAAACCTTCCAAAAAAAATCACAAACATATCAGTAACTCATATACATCTTAAACATTCTCCCTGTCAAATTAGGCCTCTTAATTCCTTATGGTTTGAAAACTAAAAATCAAAAACACTAACTGATTTTCAGACTCAATTTCCCAGATTTGAAAATTAATCTTCTAACAATCAAAAGACCACCTTCCCGACCTTCATAGACTTTGAAACTTATATATTCAGAAATTTGACTTAGAGAACTTACCTTTAGACTCAATAATCACACAAAAACACGTTGGTATCATCAATATAGACCCCTTTGAACCCGACCCAAATTTTGGACAACTTGTTCACATAAAATCACAACAAAACTCTAAACCCTTTTAAACCCTAATCGACCTCCATTAAATATTTAGAGTTTAGATCCGATTAACATGCAAGTTATAGACACGTTTTAGACTTAGGTTACACATGTTTTAAACTCCTTTTAATCAAAACACATCATACACACCACATCATCAAAATATAACGAGGCAACAAGGCAACAAAACTTCACATAAAATCATAGATACCGTACCCTAAACCTTTTAAAACTCCCGTTAATATTACACTTAGGGTTTCTAGATTTGTAGGCCACATAAATGTGTTATTAATGATCATGTTTAGGGTTTTAAATGACACGATTTAGGGTTTGTGTATGGATGATTCAATTAGAGAAAAGAAACCAAGCATTCGACACACATATAGACAAGTTTTATCATTTTATGTAACATGTGATATTGATAGCCATTTTAACTAGACAAGCAACACAACAAAATGATCTTAATGATTATAACAATTAGGTTTTACATGTTCCAGATCCGATTTAGTGTATTTACATATGTATATGTGTCGATATATGAGAGGAAAACAAAAGGAAATCATGTGTACCTATTAGCCAAATCAAAGAGATTAAGGGACAAATCGAGACCATGAATCAACAACAATATACCAAGCTTTAACCTTCAACTTCTTCTTGATCTTGTGAGAAACAAAATAGATTTAGGGCAAGTTTTAGTTTCGTGAGGGACAGGAGAAGAGGTTGAATATTTATGATCTTGATAAAGAGGAAACGCGTGTGGTATAAAGGGTAAGGAGGAACATGTAATCTTTCTCATTAAAATGTATGCTATGGTCTTATCTTGTCTAGGCCAAAAAATGATTGAAAGGATTTAGATAAAAGATAATTTCGGTTCCAAACACTTAAAAGAAACCGTAGGGTTTTAGGAAAGAAAAGTATGTCGTATGTTTTGTTAGCTTAAGATAAGGTTTAGGATTTAAGAATTATAATGTATAGTTTAATTTAGGTCATATAGTTTAGGTTATGTCATAACTTGCATTATTATTCATAACATATAGTTTTACACTACTTAATCATTTAATTAAACTTAGGGTAATATCAAACTAAATATAAATATGTTGTTCAAATTTTTAGGGTGTTATACTTTGTCTATGACATTGTATTTTTATAATGGTCATACATGAAAATCTTGTGGTCCGTGACTTGACAATTACATTTACACAATGTTGTAAAATCACCTAGTGGTCGATTAATCAAGACCTAGGCGCTAGGCGAGGATTAACCATCCTGATTTACACTAATCGGCCTTATTAATCGGGTTGGTCAAAAATCGGTCAACATACCGATTAATCGGATAAAAATCGGCCATATCGGCCATAAAATTGGTCAAATTGGATAAAAAGTTGGCAAAATCAGCCAACTCAGGTCATATCTTTCCAAAATTTAAAATTGAGGTTTTCATTTTAATATACCTCCCTTTTTCACAAAATTAGTCAACACAACAATTCAAGCGCACATCAAGGAGTGATTTAACACAAAATGTGAAGGCATGCTCATTTTTCTTATTTCATATAAATTTTAGTGACACTAATTGAGTTTAGAAATTGATTTCTAAAATTTAATTAAACCATTTGAACTCTGAACCTTAAAGTATTCTTATAACAACCTGAAACTTGAATTCACATTTTAATACGCATTTCGAATTAACCCAAGTTTCTAAATGATATAATTAATGTCACAAACTATATGTTAAGAATAATTCTAAGTAAACTACAAAATAATAAAATCCTAATCCTAAGTGTATACAAACCGACATATGCTATTAGTTAAGGGTCCAATTTATTTTTTATTTTTTGTACTACTTACTTAAAGATATGGAGATGATACTAAATTAAATTATGGAAAGGATTTGTTCCACCCTAATTCTCCTCTCCCTTTTTTTTGTTAAACCAGATATCACATTTTTTTCCATTTGTACGCCCTTTCACATAAACCCTAAAACAAAAAAAGTGCGGCATCTCCCATTTTGCTCCAAGAAAGGTAGGTTCAAGGTTATAGCAAGGAGGTAATTGTGGATGTCCTAGCCTTCGTGAATCTTGTTTTTTCGGTTTGGAGGAGGTTTTAGATTTGGTTTTGGTTCGAGGTTGTAGATCTTTGATCCTTGGAATTGTTGTGCTTTGATTCGCTTTTGCAATCGTCCAAGGTATTTTCTCGTCCTTGTGTTTATACGGTCCGAATATTACTAACCTAACCTAAACATGTTCATTAATATGATATCAAATGAACTCATGAATATGGTCATTAGAATGAAATACATGTCATGGAATCATAAACGTGTAATCATATATGTGTGTGTCAAATGGAATTAATTTGTTTTGATATTGGGTGTTTTGTACGAAGGGTATTGGTGTGTGTTTAGGAGGAATTAAATCAAGATAAAACATGTATAATTGATCATGTATGAACCAGTGATGCAGTTTTATCGACTGTGTTTTAATATTTATAATGTCTCGTTATACCTATGGTTCACTCCTAATGCACCGACGGCAAAGTGTACACGAACGTGTAGTGTAGTATTCGGTAAAACCTAGGTCGTCCCAAGAGCTATGTAAGCGGATTCTAATTAAGTCTAAGTGTCACTAATTTTAAGGTTGAAATGATTAATTAATAATTAAAGCAAGAAATGCACGAAAGCAAATAAAGGCGAGGGTTGTGATCAATAGAGGAGAAGTGTGCTAACCTAGTTACTCATCCTATCATGTTAAGTTCACGTTTATTTCTTCCAATTGCTTCAAGTGGGGTTTAAGTCGCTAGGATAGCATTTGGTCGATTCGTCCTAACCTATCAACAAAGGTTTCCACGGAGATCAAGCTACTACCCTTGAAAGTCCAGCTTGTTTTTAGTCCCCTAAGCCAAGTCATTAAGTTCTCGCTACATGCAAGATTCATAACAATGAGTGCCCAAGGCTAGCATCTTAAACACTCATCCCTAACTTCTTAAGTTCATCCAAACGGTAGGTGATCGGTTGGTGAAATCGCACAAGCAAAGAAGGTCGTCATTGGTCAATTCTTACTCTTCCCACTTAGTCTACCTACTACGGTCATTGGTCATATCTCCTAAGAAACTAGACACCATCGCCATTCAAAACTACCCAAACAAGGGTAGCTACCAACAAACTATGCATGTATACACTAGAAACAATTATACGAAGCAATGTAAACATAAACAAAACAATTAAAGAATCATAACTAGGCTAGCACCGAGGTGATTAGCCACTCATATTAATCGAAACAATCGATTCAATGTTTAACATAATGAAATACATGAATTGAAAGTAAAAGAAATGATAAATTGCTAATGCTTATCGTTAGGGAGTGATTTCTCCCTTGAGATGGCTCCGTATGCTCCTCGAGATCGCCTTCACCTCCTACCCACGCTCTTTGCTTTTGTGTGGAGTGAATGATTAGAAATGCAGAATTTGGGGTGGTATTTATAGGCGATCTAGTTACTACAGAATTAAGTTGAGAGTTACCGTAACATCTATTTCTTCGTATTTTGCTCGAAAAGTCGGTTACGACGTAACATCGTGAATGAGTTACGCCGTATCTTCAATAAATCATGGTTACGCCCGTATTTGTGGAACGAGTTATGGCTTAGCTTGCGCCGCGCGGAACATCATTTGACCTAATTAGTTACGGCGTAATCCTAAGATGGAGTTACGACGTAATCTTCGCTGAGTTGGTTTTTCGAGTCACGCTTACTACGGTGTAATGTGAGAGAAAAGTTATGTCGTAATTGCTTCAAAATAGGCATACTATCATATATCTTCAATAAACTCTCCAAATCCGCGTCTCATTAGCTTAAATGCTCGTAAATTACCTGAAAGTGAAATATAGAGGAAAACAAGTGTAAATCCATATAAATGATATAAAATACGAGCATTATCGAGGGAAATTGACACTTAATATTCAGGACTATTTGATGTTATCAAATATCCTCCCACTTGAACACTACTTGCCCTCAAGTAGACCTTATTAGATAGATTCCTAAAAAGATATCTCCCATTACCTGGAAAATATAAGTTTACAAATCCTTTATGCTAGAATAAAACAAAGCCGAACACCTCACAAAATGGGAACAAAACACTCAAATCTCTCAACTATTCTAAGTGTCAATTTCGGGGTATCACTCAACGCATAAATCATACCATGTATTCTATCATAAGCTTGGCGGTTACACAAATCTCCACCACTAGAGTTAAGGACTAAACAATTCTTGAAGGCAATATGGGTAGACACGACAAAGGTTAAGGGTGAGTCGTCATTACTAACATGTCACGGCAAAGTGGACAAAATCAATGATAAATGACCAAATCCATGGCCAAGACACCAAAGATTGCTCGCTGCATCACCTAGACACGCTTCATGACTAAAAGGTAGGATAAGACATGGGATAAAATTGGTGTAAAATAAAATCAAGCAAATAGTCTAAATCTATAACCAAGTCATCACCGCTTACCGTTCATCAAAAGTTCAAGTTTCAAAGCTAAGAAACCGGATCATGATATACCAGGTAGATGCGCCATTAGAGGACGTCATGATGGGCACATTACCTTTTCTCCAACTGTTGGATCAACCAACTCCATTCTTCAAATATGACCGAGGTGGCCTCCTCGATACTAAATCTATAATGAGCTCATAAACATAGTGCTTATAACTTTGTACTTTACAATCAACAAATAACTACAACTTTTTTTTTGAATCACTTCATTTTTTTTAATCATAACTACTAAACATAACATCCCCCCACTTGAGATGAACAATATGAGAATTTGGGGGTCTTCAATAATCCTTAAGAGTATGTCATCGATTTAAAGCGTGATTCTAACCTTTCCACTTGAACCTTGAACTTAGGCAAACAATGACTTCCAATTACAAATAAAGACTACTGTGGTAGGCTAAGGTGTATGGGTGTAACGAAACAATATGTTGGGTGAACAAAATGAAAGGAATGGCTTAGATGGGTGTATCTAGGGGTATCTTGCACTAAAGGAGAGTGCAACAAAGGGTTTAACATGGGGTCAAGAAGTCGAGGTGACTAATCGATAGACACACAATGATAGGCTATTTGGGTGATAATCCTATAATATTGCCTTCTTAAACTGAAAAGTCCAAATACATCGAGCTAACTCAACATACCTCGTCTATGGTCTCGAAATGATGTAAAGGCCAAGTTCTAAAGTCTACAAGCTACCCAAGACACTCATAATTTGGTGGATTTGGGATAAAATTTAGAAACGGATAAGGCTAATCTCACCATATAATATCAAGGGTTATAATGGGCTCGACTAAGGTCAAATCTAGTTAGGTTAAGAAAACATGTCAAAATTTTAAAATGGCATAATTTTTCAAAATAAACTAGAAAAACGAGAGCAAAATAAAGTTCAAGAGATAAGTCTACTCCCGTCCCCCCACTTGAAATGTACAAAGTCCCTTTTGTACTAAACGTTAAATAAAGGTGAAGAGAAAAGTAGAATTAGAGCGAGAACTTCCCTGAAATTTGCTCCAAAAAGAAAGAAGGCCCACGAAAAGAATAGTGCCTTCGCATAAGCATCCATGAGCAAACTTCAGTCCCTGAAATCACACTACCAACAAGCATAAATCTAAAAAAGAAAAACAAAAACAAAAAGAAACCTAACTCACTGTCGTAGGAATCATGGTTGCATTTAGCATATGCAACAATCCTTTTAAACCACTTGGTGTTCCAAGTGGACGGTGTAGTCTCGTGAGGGCTTACTGGAAACACACCCATAAAGTTCAATTAAAAACTAATACAAGGTTATTATGTTTAAAAAGAAAGAATCAGTATAGAGGATAGTTATGTCGTAACTCCTATAAGGAGTTACGCCGTAATTAATGCAAAACCTAGCAGACGCTACAGGAGTGTAGCTAAGGCGTAACCATTGCATGGGATTATGCCGTAATTGGTAATGCTCAGAGAAGAACTACTGCAAAAAGTGTTACGACGTAACCATAAGAATGAGTTACGCCAGAATCGTGATGATCAGTCCCTGCTCAAAGATGTTGCAAAGAACTTTCTCCGCTTTTCTCGCAAAATGATTAAAAGCACAAAACCCAACAAAATGGAAATAAAACAAATGAAAAGGGGTAATTCGGTTTGTCTCTAAAGAGCACTTTTCTTTATTTACGAGTCTTTAAGTTAGACTCAAAGCCTTGGGGCTTTATGGTGGCCATTGGACTTGGCTAACCTCCTCCATATCCTTCATCAAATTATGTCTGACCCAAGCAACATTTGTAGCAGTGCGCAGATATTCCTTAGTCTCGATCTTTTGAATTTTACAAAACTTTTTGTCCGGCCCCAAGTGGTATCGAGTAAACTCATACTTTTCAGCTACAATTGGTGGCAGCCTCTTATATGGAATTCAGTTTGCACCTTCTTTGCTCATATGCTTCATCGTTAGGGTTAGTGAACCCATCTTCACCTTGTAGTTCAAGGTAATCCAAAATCCCATCTATATCATCATCGTCGGAATCGGTACCTTTAAACCATTTATCGTCGAGTAAATCTTCAACAAGCACCCATTTGCATTCTTTTTTCTCATTTCCCGTCGAATCTTTGATATCTTCATCAATCATTTCACTTATGTCGTTTGGAACTTCTTCGTTACTCATACATCCTTTACAGATCTTTTCCTTATTCAACGCATATACCTTCCCACATTTGATTTTGACCCAATTGTCAAACCCTAAATTTTCTAGCCAAGGTAATTCTGTTCTTTCCGCATCATTGGTTGACGTCCATATGAATTCATCTTCCCCAACTCTCTTTATACTGCTTCCCCCGTTACATTCATCATCAAAAGGGTTGCAAGATGCCCAAAAAACTTCGCCAGGGGTTTTTATCTTCTCACACCAATGACTATGACCTAATTTTTCATTGGTGTTGCTTGAAGGAATACCTTTGCAGGAAGTCTCATCATTGATTGGCTTTACGGACTTTCCTTGAAGAATATGTTCTTCATACTTAAGCTTCAAATTTCTTAACAAAATTGTATTAATGATTGCATCCCTAAACCTTACCGAATACCAATCACTGAAGGATAGATCTCCAAAATCAACGTCGTGCCTTTCTAACTCATGAGGGCATATCCATACTTTGTCCTTCATATTGCTACCCCCGCTGCAATACTCACGAAAGGGATTACATGTTGGCCAAGCTCGTGTGTTCTCGCTCTTCCGTGATCATTAACGGATGCAAGAGTGTTTGATAGGTGGTTCCTCCTCTTCATCGATTGAGAATTTAGCTAATCTTTCTTCATCGTTAAGTGCGTCCACATGTATCCTTATCATTAACCCTTTCCTTATCGACCCCTCCATCACGTATTTCGCTCGAGGGTCGCATGAAGCCCATAGATCATACCACTTTCCATTATCAATTGCCATAGCCTTACACCAATGATTCTTCCTTTTAGATTCGCCTAACTCGGAAACTTGTCGACTGATCCCCGGTTACGCCGTAACTCGATGTTTGGTTACTGCGTAACTCTCTTCATCATTAACATCATTATCTTCATTTATGTTAGACTCATCGGCGGATTTGTCATTTTCAGAAAATACGGCCTTACATGCTGTTGATTTGTTCTTTTATTCCTTATTTCTTTTCAGTACCTCGCCAAGCCTCCCAATCATGGTTTCCAAGTTTTTCAGCGATTCGTCATGGCTAAAAAGGCTTTTGTTTGTATTATCTTGGAAGTTTTTCAGCCATTCTTCTTGCTCCTTCTGTCTCTTAGTTGAATCTTCGAGGTACTTGCTGATTGTTTCCTCCAAGTTAGCTCTTCTTTCACCAAAATTTCCACGATCATAATATGGGGGAGGTCCTCCACGATAGCCATTACCGTTTCTATTATTCCCTTGAAATGGTCGATTTTCACCATACTTAACTTCTTCACCTTGCTATCTTTGTCAATGAGAGGACAATTCTTGGTGAGATGTCCTCCTCCACAACTTTCACAACCTACTTGGTTGGCATGAACACATTCTCTGAGCTTAAGCATGTCTCGACCAAGATTTTCGATCTTGCTAGTGATGGCGGCAATTCCATCAAGATTTTCGCCTAGGTTTCTCTTGCTTCCTCCATCGTGCCAATTTTGGGAATGACCGACCATTTTTGGATGGCTTCAATGGCGAGAGTAGGAGTCATGTTCGGAATAGGTCCTTGGTAGTCCAGCATCTGTCTTGTAGTTATGTTAATACCTTTGTAAAAGATGTTGACCTTTTGCTGGCTGTTTCGGTCATGAGTTGGATACTTGTAGAGGAGATCGTTGTATCTATCCCAATCTTGATACAACGTTTCATCGTCATCTTGCTTGAAATTATGGATTTCCATGAGTTGATTAGATATCTTTGAAGGAGGACAATATCTTTGGATAAAATGCTTTTTTAGTAGAGCCCATGTATCAACTGCCCCGGCTGGCAATCTTTCGATCCATCTTCTTGCTCCCCCAGTAAGAGTCATGGGGAATACGATCATGAGAAACACCAGGAATGTTGAAAAGGCTTGCAATGTACAAGACATTCTCAACGTGTTCATATGCATCTTCGTCCCTGTTTTGCAACCACCTGCATTTTCAGTTTTTTTTTTCATTTTCAAGAATTTACTATTCACTTTCACTATTCATCCTGTAATTTTTTTTATTTTACTATCATGACAAGATAAATAAAACTCGACAAGTCATCCTGATGACGTACGTTGAATCCACTCAGAACTGTTTTCACAAAACCGTGTCCGAGAACTACTTTAGGGTTTAAACGTCATTCAGGCATCCCGATATGTCCATAAAACACTATAAACATTAGAAATATGAAATTTACCATTTTACGACAATTCCACAAGTTTTAGAATTTTACGTTTTCCGCTTTTATGTTTACGCTAATTACGCTTTTTACCGCGCTTCCAACTTTAAGCAAATTTGGCACCCAATGAGACTTATCACTCATTTTATATTTTTATATGGAGTATAATGATGAGTTTCATCATTCCCGCATGTTTCAGATTTTTACGATACCCGTTTTACGCTTTTATGGCTTAACAACTTACGGTTGGCATTTAACGGAACCAAAACACATTCTAAAACCAAGATAAGACCATGACTCATCATCCTAGCCACCTATGCTTATTGTCACAGCCTCTTGGGGGATGATTCACCCTTCATGTGTCTTGATCTCATGCTTTGGAGTCTAGGATGTTTACATGTGTTAAACTTACTAAGGAAGCTTTGAAAATCAAGACTAACTAACCTCCTCAAACCATATCAATACCCCCGTCCTCTCCAAAAAAGTCCATACCTACACACATTTACATCTTCAAAGTTTATCTTCTACTCTAAGTATACTTCCAAGGAAAAGGGCACAAGTACTTCCTTCTACTCTTTTGCAAAAGACTTGGTAATTTTTCTTGAGTTTGAATCCACTCAAGTTACCAAGACATCATAAAAGCTCTTTTCAAGCCATATCTTAAGTGCTCTATCAAGGTCCTAAGTGCTCAATCAAAGTTCTAAGTGCTCTATCAAGGCCCTAAGTGTTCAATCAAAGTCCTATCCTTACTAAGTTACTCCTTTCATTAGAAAGCCAAAAGTTGTAAACAAGCTAATCACCACCATCATCTCATGTTTATTATTCATAATATTGCCAATGTCATGCTATATATATGGTTACTATGTTGATTCATGATGTACATATACTCAATCATATGTTTTAATTCACATATTGTCATAAAGTAACAAACTAAGTAAACTAGTCATATTTTACACGTTTGAGACCATTAAAACCAGTTACATATAGACTTTGTAACTTAAATATTATAGTAGAAAAGATAAAAAATGAAACATAGCAACTTGAATCACCAAAAACGGACAAACGAATCAAAAGTTATAGTAAAAAGAAGTTAGCGAAAACCTAGAAACGCCAAATTGCTTACTGGCTAACCTGTCCAAAAATAAGTGACACTTCTGGTCCGAATCATCAAATGGTTAAAACACAAAAGTTGTCCGAAACGATGTTTTACGGCTACCGAGGGAACTCGGCCTAAAAAGACCACACGATATCATTTCTTGCCTAAAAGTTGTAAAACAGTTTTTACCGGCAAAAGTTGGATTTTCACAAGTTGAGAAAATAGAAACCATGTTATTTTCATAGCTAGTTACATATTAAATTAATAAAACTTCATTCAACCTTCGGAATAGCATTTTCGCAAGTAATGGTAAAATGACCATTTTACCCTTTTCCGCTGATTTTTACCAAAACTTCATTCTTGACCATGTTAATAAGTTGTGATCATTAGCAAATGACGAGAACTTGTAAAAACAAGATATTTACTAAAAACATGATAAACCTTATAATATAACATTCTTCATTCAAAACATATGTTTTATCTACTAAGTGCTACAATAGTAGGGAGCTTCATGTGAGGGGTTTCATTTGGGTAAAACGTATCGACGAGTTGCTGGATTTACGATTTAAAGTGTCCTAGCTCCTAACATTTACTACATGACCTCCGAATTATGATGGCCCGAACAAAGAGTAATGATATCTATAAAACTAAATACGCTTTCACATATTAAACTGCTACTATAAGAAACGAATTATAAATGACTACATCATGATTAACATAGAGACATATATAGGCTGATTTATGTTTTCCTAAACATTATTCCAAACCTAAGTTGCAACCATTCCATTTCAGGTTGCACGTAGAGATTTCCCGGCTTATTCATCACATCCGTTAAAGCACTTAACATCATCAACTCTCGGTGAGTTCATAGCCCCACTTTCTATTACTTAATTGTTTTACAAACCCTTGGGGGAGATACATGCTTTATTTTAAACCGAACACATTGCTTTGAAACTGTATGCTTACCTGATTGTTTGATTAGTACTAAGTTACCGCATTTGCCAACATAAGTCCCAAAATCATGAACCATTAATCACTAGAGAGAGTGAGAACGAATATTGTGAATAAATCTATTGGGATTGACGAATCCCATTTGTGTTGGCCTAGTTAAAGGCAAACAAACGCACTATATTTGAGTAACATTAGGTAAAAACGGCAATTTTACCTATTAGGGCTGGAACTAACAATTTTACCAATTAATTTTGGAACACGTTAACGCCTTGGTTGCATGATGCTTAGTGTAATAATAATTGTTTTGTTTTCACACCATTGGTGTGAGTCTATAGCTCACACTAAAAACATAATGTGTTCAACCATCAAACAAACTCTATGAACTTCACTCAACCTTTGTGTTGACAGTTTTAAGCATGTATTTCAGGTCCATAATATCGGAAGCTGGCACGTAAGGGCAAGGAAAAGATCAAGAAGGCTATAAGAAAGACATCAAAAGACTTTATATTGATGCATTATGTAAACAATGGAACCAACTGGGACCTATTTTGTAAACTCTGATATATTTGAATGATAACTTTTAAAACGACTCATTTAGAGATCGTTTTCTATTATTATGACTGTTGTGCCATCAAGTAACACCCAGTTTGAATTCTGTTGCATATCATGAAATTGGGGGTGTTACAGATTGGTACCAGAGCCATGGTTATAGATAAATGGGTCTAAATTGAGACCTAACTATAACTACTTTTACAAACAAAAATATTTTATAGCCTTACGTTCTCCGTGCCTTCCATCCTCCAGACGATTATGGCCTTTTTAGACATTTTATAACATGAACATATTAGTATATTGATATATACACGTGACATATTTGAGCATTTCGCGTAAGCATTAGAACTGTTTTGACATCATATCCTTTTTGTAGACACTATGTCCGATCGCATCTCCGATTACGTTCCGGCATCACCCGAACAAATTCCAAACATTCCAATTATTCTGGAACTTGATTTTCTCGATATCAATGATGACTATCTTGATGCCATCGATTACGATGATGAACCATACGATGATTTGGCCGACGAAGAAGAAGAGGATCTGGTTGTACCAGATTCTCCCGAATATCTTGTTCAAGATTGGGTTGAACCCGAGGAAGATCAAGAGGTAGACTATGCATATGGTATAGCACCATTATCACCACCTCCTGCCTCGGAAACCTCTTTCGAACCTATTCTTACTACTCATACTCAAGGACCAACATCCACTTATGAGGATGGTGGAACCTCCTCGGCAATGGCCATGAAACCCTCTCCCCAATATGACTTGTATTGCCTTAAACGAAAATGCACCGAACTGCAAGGCATTACCAAAACCCTATCGCAAGAAATGAAAATACGTAGAACGGAAACTGCTAAAGCTCAAGATGAGGCTGAAAGAGCCCGCAAGCGCCTCAATATATATATCCTAGAAGAGAGCTATGTCGAGGAACGACGAGAAAAGAAGCACGACATAGAAATCAAAAGACTCAAACATCAATTAACATCCACTCAAATCAGTAGCAAGGATTGATCAAAATAGGCTAGAGAGAGAGTTATACCAAGTACAATCATGGATTGCAAATACACACCCCGATATGTGCCGAATGGACATTGATACTATTGATGTTCTTGCTATCAAAGGGAATTCTCAACCACCACAAGAACCATCAAGCCTGAAATAGATTAGCATATTAATAGTAACCTTTTGTATAACTAAATTGATTAGACTCAGTTAGAAAACTCTATGTAATCCATGTAATAGCTAGCAGTAGTAAGACGTTGTAATTACTAAACTGAAAAGTATCGCTTAGTAAATTTTGAAGAAGCTTGTAATAGGTTTCAATTTTGTAAATCAATCAACGATATATCTTTGTATAATTGATAGAATCATGGCGCCAAAGAAAGCGAAAGCACCTCAACCAATGACTCAAATGCCATTGAGCAAATGATTACTACCCGAGTGAATGCGAAGAATTATCGCCGAACGAGCACCATAGTCACCGAAACCGCCGCAGCCTACCGGTTGCCACAGAATCGCCGCAGCTACCGAAGTCGCCACGAACCATTGCGACATCGAAGCCGCCGCCATCGAAACTGCGCACTACCGGTCGCTAGACTTGCAAAGATCCGTGGAGGACCAACCGCACTCCAAAGGATAATTCATCGATCCAAGAACTAGAGGTCGCTCATATAAATTTCAAGGGTTCGGAAGGAGGAGTGGGTTTGACTCACCGGTTTGAAAGAATGGAGTCGTGTTCTCGATCAAGAATGCTACCGAAAGTGACAAAGTTCAATATGCCACTTGACACCATCGGATCGCATTATCATGGTGGAATGCCATTGCTCAACCAATAGGCATCATGAGTGCTTATAAGATCTCTTGGGTTGCTCTAAAGGGTTTAATGATCAAGGAGTATTGCCTCATAGTGAAATATGTGTTGGAAGTGGAGTTCGAACCATGTTCTCAAGGGTGTTGACATCGCAACTTATAACCGTCGATTTCAAGAATTGGCGATACTATGTCCATCAATGGTTCCGACAACTGAGAAGCTGTTAGAGAGATATATCTAGGGACTTACGCCTATCATCCAGGGAAACGTGACTTTGTTTGATCCAAAGTCACTTGATGATGCTATGCGAATGTCTCGAAGTCTCATGGATCAAGTGGTTCGAACAGGAGCTACCCAAAGATATAATCTCAATAACAACACTACCACCAACAACACCAACTACCATAATAACAACAACCATAACAAACGACAATGGGATAACAACCAAAGAAACACTTCCAACACCCAAAACCGCAACACCCAACCCCATCAGCAACAAAACAAAAGACAAGAAGCCTCAACGGCTTATGTTGCAGCACCAGCTGGGGGCAATTATGGTGGAACCTACCCACCGTGCAATAAATGCAATTATCATCATACGGGTCTCGCCACCAAGTGCCGCAAGTGTCAAAACTAGGACATCTTGCTAGAGATCAGAAGCAAGGCCGTACATCGGAGTTAACCTCCAACCAATAACTACATGTTATGGGTGTGGGGAAACAGACATAGCAAGACCAATTGTCCTCAAAGTCGTGGCCAACAAGGCGGAGATGCTCGTGAAAAGCCTATGTTATGGGCAATGGTGAACCTCAACAAGACCCGAACGTAGTCATTGGTACGCTTTCACCAATAACCATCTTGTTAAAGTATTATTCGATTTCGTGCTTGATATGAGCTTTATATCTTCCACAATTGCACCTTTAATTAATATTACACCAACCACTATGGATACCCAATATAGTATTGAATTAGCTAAAGGAAACTTAGTAAACACCAATACTGTACTCCTAAACTGTACCCTCAACCTTTTAGATCATCCATTCAGCATCAATCTCATGCCAATCGAACTTGGAAGTTTCGATGTTTTCATTGGCATGGATTGGTAACAACATCTGTGGCAAAAACGTTGTTCACATTCCTTGTAACAATGAGACTTTGATCATCCGTGGTGATCAAAGTGGGACTCGCTTAAACATCATCTCATGTATGAAAACCATGAAGTACATTGAGAAAGGATGTTACGCATTTCTAGCCCGTGTTACCGAGAAGGAATCCGAAGAAAAACGCCTTGAAGACGTTCCTATCACTCGTGAATTTTCTGAAGTTTTCCCGGAAGACTTACCCGACTCCCACCACCACGCCAAGTAGAGTTTCAAATTGATTTAGTGCCAGAGCAACGCCAAGGGTCCCAAGCACCCTCTGTGACTAGCACCATCCGAGATGCAAGAACTAGCCAATCAACTACAAGAACTTTCGGACAAGGGGTTTATCCGACCTAGTTCCTCACCTTGGGGAGCTCCTGTCTTGTTCGTGAAAAAGAAAGATGGATCGTTAAGGATGTGTATCGACTACCGTGAATTAAACAAATTAACGATAAAGAATCGATATCCACTACCCAGAATCGACGATCTGTTCGACCAACTACAAGGTTCGACCTATTACTAAAAATAGACCTTCGATCGGGTTACCATCAAGTTAAGGTTCGTGAGGAAGATATTCAAAAATGACCTTTAAAACATGATATGGTCATCACGGATTCCAAGTAATGCCATTTGATTGACTAACGACCCAAGCAGATTCATGGATCTCATGAATCGAGTGTAAACCATATCTTAACAAATTTGTGATTGTATTCATCGATGATATCCTCATCTACTCTAAAATGAAAAGAACACAAAGAACACCGAGAACGATTTTAGAATTACTCAAGGAAGAGAAATTGTATGCGAAAATTTCAAAATGCTAATTTTGGATCTGCTCGTACAATTCCTGGGCATGTCATCAATAGCACAGTTTGCATGTTGATCCCGCTAAAATTGAGGCTATCAAGGATTGGCCAACACCTACGACACCTACGGAAATTGCCAATTTCTAGGTTTGGCCGGTTATTATCGAAGGTTTATTGAGGGTCTTCCTCAATAGCCAAACCTTTGACTACGCTTAACTCGTAAAAACAAAAGTACATCCGAACGAAGATGAAGAAGAAGCTTTCCAAATTCTAAAACAAAAACTTTGTAGTGCCCCTATTCTAGCATTGCCGATGGGATCAAGATTTTGTAGTTCATTGCGATGCTTCGCACCAAGGAATAGGAGCCGTACTCATGCAACAAGAAAAGGTCATGGCTTATGCTTCACGACAACACAAGAAACATGAAGAAAACTACAATACTCATGACTTGGAGTTAGGAGCAATAATCTTTGCACTAAAAATCTAGAGAAATTACCTATACGGTACTAGATGTACTGTGTTTACCGACCACAAAAGTCTCCAACACATTCTCGATCAAAAGGAATTAAACATGAGGCAACGACGAAGGTTGGAACTTTTGAGTGATTATGATTGCGACATTCGCTATAATCCAGGAAAATCCAACGTAGTAGCAGATGCCCTAAGTCGGAAGGAAAGGGTTAAACCTCTACGAGTTCGAGCTTTAGTCCTAACCATCAATTCAAATTTCCCTGCTCAAATACTCAACGCTCAAGCCAAAGTGGTGAAACAACAAGACATTGAGAAGGATAAATTGGACGACATGATACAGAAGAAATTTGAAACCCGTTCCGACGGAACTTTATGCTTCCAAGGACGAAGTTGGTTACCACTTTACGGTGGCCTACAAGACTTAATCATGATTAAATCCCACAAATCTAAATATTCCGTACATCCAGGTTATGATAAGATGTATCATGATCTAAAACTACTCTACTGGTGGCCAAACATGAAAGCCGACATTGCCACCTACGTTAGTAAATGCCTTACTTGTTTCAAAGTGAAGGCTGAACACCAAAAACCATCCGGTCTCTTACAACAACCAGAGATTCCGATATGGAAATGGGAACGAATCACAATGGATTTTATCACTAAACTCCCAAAGACATCCAATGGTTATGACTCCATCTGGGTCATAGTGGACCGTCTCACAAAATCCGCACACTTTATACCAATCAAGGAGACTTACAAGATGGATCAGTTGACTCGACTTTAAGTCAAAGAAATAGTCTCAAAACACGGTGAACCAATCTCTATCATATCTGACCGAGATGGTAGATTTACCTCAAACTTCTGTCAGTCACTTCAAGACGCCTTCGGAACAAACCTAGACATGAGTACAGTGTATCATCCTCAAACCGATGGTCAGAGTGAACGAACCATTCAAACGCAGTAAGACATGCTTCGAGGCTGTATAATCGACTTTGGAAAAGGATGGGATAACCATTTACCATTGGTTGAATTCTCTTATAACAACAGTTATCACGCAAGTATCAACGCAACTCCATTTGAAGCACTTTACGATCGAAAGTGTCGATCGCCTGTCTGCTGGGCTGAAGTGGGAGATGTTCAACTCACTGGTCCTGAACATATTTGTGAAACAACAGAGAAAATCATACAAGTCAAAAATCAGTTACAAAAAGCAAGAGATAGACAGAAGAGTTATGCCGATATACGACGCAAACCTTTGGAATTTCAAGTTGGAGACAAGGTTATGCTGAAAGTCTCACCTTGGAAAGGTGTCATACGATTCGGTAAACCTGGAAAACTAAACCCAAGATATATAGGTCCATTCAAAATCCTAGCTAGGCTTGGTCCAAATGCATGCACAAACTTGAGCTTCCATCGTAACTCAAGAATGTACATCCCACTTTTCATGTATCTAACCTAAAGAAATGTTTATCTGATGAATCGCTTGTTATTCTACTCGATGAACTCAAACTCAGCAACGATCTGCACTTCATTGAAAAACTTGTGGAGATCATGGACCGAGAGGTCAAACAACTAAAACAGAGTCGAATACCAATTGTCAAAGTTCGCTGGAACTCCCGACGTGGTCCAGAATATACATGGGAGCGAGAAGACCAAATGCGAAGTACCCTCACCTTTTCGTAGGAGAATCACCATCAAATAATAATTAAATCACGAGGACGTGATTTCTCCAACGGGGGAAGACTGTAACCACCCGCATTTTCAGGTTTTTTTTTTCATTTTCGAGAATTTACTATTCACTTTCACTATTCACCCCGTAATTTTTTTTTATTTTACTATCATGACAAGATAAATAAAACTCGACAAGTCGTCCTGACGACGTACGTTGAATCCACTTAGAACCGTTTTCACAAAACCGTGTCCGAGAACTACTTTAGGGTTTAAACGTCATTCGGACATCCCGATATGTCCATAAAACACTATAAACATTCGAAATATGAAATTCTACCATTTTACGACAATTCCACAAGTTTTGGAATTTTACGTTTCCAGCTTCAGACACGCGATTACGCTGCTTTTTACCGCGCTTCGACTTTAAGCAACGTTTTTGCACCCAATGAGACTTATCACTCATTTTATATTTTTATATGGAGTATAATGATGAGTTTCATCATTCCTGCAAGTTTCGTATTTTTACGATACCCGGTTTTACGTTTTATGGCTTAACAACTTATGGTTGGCATTTAACGGAACTAAAACATATTCTAAAACCAAGATAAAACCATGACTTATCATCCTAGCCACCTATGCTTATTGTGACAGCCTCTTGGGGGGTGATTCACCATTCATGTGTCTTGATCTCATGCTTTGGAGTCTAGGATGTTTACATGTGTTAAACTAACTAAGGAAGCTTTGAAAAGTCAAGACTAACTAACCTCCTCAAAACCATATAAATACCCCCCCCCCCTCTACAAAAAAACATCCATACCTATATACATTTACATCTTCAAAGTTTATCTTCTCTACTCTAAGTATACTTCCAAGGAAAAGGGCACAAGTACTTCCTTCTACTCCTTTGCAAAAGACATGGTAATTTTTCTTGAGATTGAATCCACTCAAGTTACCAAGACATCATCAAAGCTCTTGTCAAGCCATAGCTTAAGTGCTCTATCAAGGTCCTAAGTCCTCAATCAAAGTCCTAAGTGCTCTATCAAGGCCCTAAGTGTTCAATCAAAGTCCTATCCTTACTAAGTTACTCCTTTCGTTAGAAAGCCAAAAGTTGTAAGCAAACTAATCACCACAATCATCTCATGTTAATTATTCATAATCTTTTCAATTTCATGCTATATACTATGTTGATTCATGATGTACATATACTCAATCATATGTTTTAATTCACATATTGTCGTAAAGTAGCAAACTAAGTAAACTAGTCATATTTTACAAGTTTGAGACCATTAAAACCAGTTACATATAGACTTTTTAACTTACATATTATAGTAGACAAGATATAAAGGGAAACATAGCAACTTGAATCACCCAAAACGGACAAACGAGTCAAAATTTATAGTAAAAAGAAGTTAGCGAAAACCTAGAAACGCCAAATTGCTTACTGCCTAACCTGTCCAAAAATAAGTGACACTTCTGGTCCAAATCATCAAAAAGTTAAAACACAAAAGTTGTTCGTAACGATGTTTTACGGCTACCGCAAGGGAACTCGGCCTAAAAAGACAAAACGATATCATTTCTTTCCTAAAAGTTGTAAAACAGTTTTTATTGGCAAAAGTTGGATTTTCACAAGTTGAGAAAATAGAAACCATGTTATTTTCATAGCTAGTTACATATTAAATTAACAAAACTTCATTCAACCTTCGGAATAGCGTTTTCGCAAGTAATGGAAAAATGAGCATTTTACCCTTTTCCGCTGATTTTTACCAAAACTTCATTCTTGACCATGTTAATAAGTTGTGATCATTAGCAAACGACGAGAACTTGTAAAAACAAGATATTTACTAAAAACATGATAAACCTTATAATATAACAATCTTCATTCAAAACATATATTTTATCTACTAAGTGCTACTATAGTAGGGAGCTTCATGTGAGGGGTTTCATTTTGGTAAAATGTATCGATGAGTTGTCAATTTACGATTTAAAGTGTCCTAGCTCCTAACGCTTACTACATGACCTCTCGAATTATGATGGCCCAATAAAGTAGTACGATACCTATAAAACTAAATACGTTTCACATACTAAATGTTACCATAAGCAACGAACTATAAAGGACTACATCA
The DNA here is from genome assembly GCA_022545495.1 of Chrysanthemum lavandulifolium. Lineage (NCBI taxonomy): Eukaryota > Viridiplantae > Streptophyta > Magnoliopsida > Asterales > Asteraceae > Chrysanthemum > Chrysanthemum lavandulifolium. The sequence goes on from CM040238.1 coordinate 144,521,257, forward strand.
TGATCAACATAGGGACATATATAGGCTGGTTTATATTTTCCTAAATATTATTCCAAACCTAAGTCGCAACATTCCATTTTAGGTTGCACGTAGAGATTTCCCGGCTTATTCATCACATCCGTTAAAGCACTTAACATCATCAACTCTCGGTGAGTTCATAGCCCCACTTTCTATTACTTAATTGTTTTACAAACCCTTGAGGGAGATACATGCTTTATTTTAAATCGAACACATTGCTTTGAAACTGTATGCTTACCTGATTGTTTTATTAGCACTAAGTTACCGCATTTGCCAACATAAGTCCCTAAATCATGAACCATTAATCACTAGAGAGAGTGAGCACGAATATTGTGAATAAATCTATTGGGATTGACGAATCCCATTTGTGTTGGCCTAGTTAAAGGCAAACAAACGCACTATATTTGAGTAACATTAGGTAAAAACGGCAATTTTACCTATTAGGGCTGGAACCAACAATTTTACCAATTAATTTTGGAACACGTTAACACCTTGGTTTCATGATGCTTAGTGTAATAATAATTGTTTTGTTTTCAAACCATCGGTGTGAGTCTATAGCTCACACTACCAACATAATGTGTTCAACCATCAAACAAACTCTATGAACTTCACTCAACCTTTGTGTTGATGCTTTAAGCATGTATTTCAGGTCCATAATGTCGAAGGTCGCACGTAGGGCAAGGAAAAGATCAAGAAGGCTATAATTATTTTATCATTCAAGAAGACATCAAAAGACTTTATATTGATGCATTTTGTAAACAATGGAACCAACTGGGACCTATTTTGTAAACTCTGATATATTTGAATGATAAATCCTTTCTAAAACGACTCCTTTAGAGATCGTTTTCTATTATTATGACTGTTGTTGTTGGAATCACTCCTAAACCTTAATTCAAGTGTTAGTTACTTATATGTAATAGGTAGCTTATTATGGCCTTTATGTTTGTTTAAGGTCTAGCTTATGTAGAAGGCCCATAAGCTTAGGCCCATGTCCAATAAGGAAAAGGGAAGGAGTGGGAGTGTTGCCCTAGCTCCTTGCCTATAAATAGTCTTGTATAACCCTCACTTGAGGGTTGGTTGTTCAATTTATTCCTTTCACTCACATCCTACGCATAACCGGTCATAAGCATATCGTGTGTGTGTGTTTGGTTTATTGTTCAATCGCATTTATCTCTTTCTATTAAGCTTGTGTTGTAAAACTAGTGATCTAACAGTGGTATCAATCGCCAAATAGTTGGGTGAACACTTTTGTTTTTGAAGTTTTTGTTTTTCGTTCTTACGCGTAAACGTGGTCATAACTTTGGCTTGCTTAAAAACTCGTTTTTTACACTTTTTAATCCAAGATTCTTGTACTTTCAACGTTTTAAGGTGTTAAAATACTTGTTTTGGCAAAAGTTTCAAACTTTACGCGTGGATCTACGTTTTAAGCTTGTTTTGAACGAGGGTGTAAACCTCACGCAGAACTGCTTTGAGAGCTTTGGATCATCAAGTTTCACACTTTTGTGTCATTTTGGTGTTATTGAAGCTATTTCTTCATACAAAACCGGTTTAGAAACATCATTGGGCAAAATCATTTTACGAGTAATCTTACGCGTATCAAAACCCTAATATTACGCGTAAGTTATTCCTTGATTGATCTTCGTTTCGTGGTTTACTCCGTGTTTTCTTGCTTGGATAAGCCCGAAAATACGTCGACTTTAGATATCTTTTGCACCGTGATAGTGTAAAGATCATTTGGGCAAACCCTAAACTTACGCATAAGCATAAAGCCCACGCAGAGAAATCCTACGCCTAACTTTCTACGCCTAACTTTGTGTCTACGCCTAACTTTAGAGTCTTTTCCTACTTACGCAGAAGCTAAATCTACGTGTAACTCTTGATTGTTACGCGTAACTTTGGTGTTTTTACGCATAAGTGCTACTTGGATTATTGTGATTTCTACGCCTAAGGACACTACATCAACTAAGGTTCATTCGACTACAAAGATCCATTTTATAACACAAGTTTTCAACATGTCACAACCACCATACTCTAACTATTTCCTTACACTTATTCTCAACGACAACAACAACTAAGTCCACAACATCAATAATGGAATCAACAACAAGCGCTTTATCAACAACAATTTAATCAACAACATACTCCACAACTTGGTGCAATTCCACCACCTCAAATGGTTCAAACACCGCCAAGTCTTCAAGTTCAACCCTACACAAATGAATTCAATCAACATCCATCAAGGAACACTATGAAGGAACCCACTTGGTTTGCAAAGATGTGTGAAGCTTTAAGCGACCAACAATCAATTCATGAGGTGGATCACTGATAGACCTCCAATGCTCACTCCAGAAACTACGATCAATGGGTGATAAGGTTCTTTAGGTTTTGTGATCCAAGAAGTCACATGGAAAGTTCTTAAAGAAGGTTATCTTGGAAGGTCCATTTGAGATGCCTAATGTCATTGTACCCGGAGATCCTAATGCTAATCCACCAAGAGATGAACAATCAAACATTGCTATCATTGACTTGAATCCAAAAGAACTTCTACACTATGAAGTCGATGAGCTTGCAATGCAATATATCCTTTTAGGATTACCAAACCCAATTCTTCAAAGTGTTGATGCTCAAAAGATCGCAAAGAAAATGTGGGAACACATTCATCTACTTATGAAAGGATCTCGCACTCAATCAGAGGATATGGAATCCAAAATTTACTTGGCTTATGAATACTTCATGATTGAACCGGAGAGACACTAGAGTCTTATCATCATCGATTCTCGACATCATCAATGATTTGGATAAACACAACATCATCATGCCAAGAATTGCGCTAATACTAAGTTCCTGAGTAGTCTTGGTCCCGAATGGGAGAAGTATGTCATTTTCTCCGCTGCGAAGAACATGCATCATTCTACATATGGATTGTTGTACGATTAATTGAAGCCTCATGAAAAGGAAGTTGATAGGAAAGGATTCTCCGTGCTCAACTTGCTTCAACGACAACTCGGAAAATCAACAACTTGCCTTGTATGCTCAAAGCAGTTATCCTCCTCAACAAGCAACTCAACCAATCGCCACTATCACACCAAATGATCAATCACAACAATCTCAACAAAATCAATTGGTTCCATACAACAACAACAATGCTCAAGCATTTTCCGGTGAAGCTAATGAGGAATCCGATCCGTTCAAGCATTGCAACAAGGATTTGTTATGATTGCTAATGCTTTTAGCCGTTATACCAACAAATCAAACAATCGTATTCGCTCCTCATCTAACACACGAAATCGTCATGTGAACAATGGACGAGTTGAAGTTCGTAATCGTGGTTATGGTCGCCGATGGGCGGTGGTCAAGGGTTTAATGTTGTGGGTAGGAACAACAATGAGCTCAAGTGGTGGAACAGGAAATGCTCGTAATGGGTTGAATGGTCTTGATGCTACAACCGCAATGAGAAGGGACACTGCTAATGCATGCCTAAACCGAGGACTAAGGCGTGCTTATTTCAAAGAGGCTCTTCTTTTGGCTCTTAAGGATGAAGCTAGTGGAACTCTCACAAACAAAGAACGAGTTTTATGGCGTATGCACTCATATAATGATATGGAGGACTTGCGTGCCAATGCACAATTATGTTGATGGCTAATATGCATGAGTTACACATGAGTGACACATGCCCAAGTGTATGACACCGATGGCTTGTCTTAGGTACCGAACAAACCATATTTATCTCGATCTAATATCTCCGCCAACATCCGCATCCAAGAAGGCTCGAGTGTTCAAAATGAGTCATTTACATCTCATTCCGACTATTTTCAATTAGACCCGTAGTTACATTTGACGATCAAGATGACCTTATGGTTTCCTTTAACAATCAAATTGACTTCGTGGTTATACTTAAGGATCTAAATAATGATCATGTGGTGACTTCGCTGAACAAGCATAACTTTTGCCTCATCCGGATCTTGCTCTTTACTTAAAGACCAACAATCCCAAATTGAAGAATGTTGTGCATTAAATCGACCTTAAAAAGTAAAAATGCACTGTTAACCAAGGATTTTGAATGTTTACAAAAGCAACTCAACTTTTTCAAAACTCAAGAAAACGTGAAAAGGTTTTGAAGCGCCTTTACTAAATCTCGTCAAACGAAAAATATTTAGAGAGACAGATCGTGATCTAGCCGCTTCAAGAATGCTTTGTTGTCCGAGATAGAACAATCAAACATGAACATAAAAAGCAAATTAACGCCTCACCTTGGAAAATCAAAAGCTAAGGCTGAGTTGTTAACTTGTCAAAAACAGTTCTCTGCATACAAAAAGCATTCCACGAAACGAATAGATGATCATCTTGAAGAAATTATCGGCTTGCAACGCAAACTTAAAGAGTTTAAAATTGTTGTTTACAAACATGGTGAGTCAAGAATCGCTATTGAAAAGTTTACTTTAAAACCCAATCCAAATGGATATGGATGAATCTTGCAGATTACAAACCTAAGCTTTCAACCAAAGCATTCAAACCAAATCTCAAGTTTCCATGCAAAATATAAAATTGATAATTATTATGAGTGTTGTTGAATATCATCGTCAAGAGGAATTAGATGCGAAGACGAGAGTCGATCAAAATTAAAAACGTTGTTTACAACAAACCTTTTAATTATTCAAAACAGTCACTTTTGTCACACCAACGGATTCTTCTAACACACCAAGGGTTATCATAAAAACATCTCGAGTCTTCTAATGTTAATCCCCAACCGATTATGCACAAATTTATGGTCCTTTACCTTCCATCGCTATAAACTCAAAACCCGAAAATCGCAAAATTCTTAGATATTTTAACATTTTCATGGTCGACCTCAAAACTTTACTACATGAGATAGAATATCATTCGAAATAAAAGTTCAACATTTTCAATCGCCTCGCGCGAGAACAAAGAGACATTTTTAGAAAAATCTTTACCAAATGTTAAAATTTTAAAAATTGTGCACTATCTTGGGAACGGACTTTCATAAGGAACTTAGAGTGATGAAGGTCGTTTTGAGAAAATGTAAACATCTATTTCTAACACTAAACGTAAAAAGAAAATGTTGAGAAAAGATGTTGATAGACTCTTGAAAGATGTTATCTGTACGATATCCATAATGTTGTGTTATTCAATTCTTTGCCACATGCATCTAATTATATCTCTCACGACATCGTTGATAATGTTGTAATCTTGAGAACACCGATAATGTGCTTCGATCGAGTCTTTAAAAGCTAAAATGAACGATTGCTTAACGAACTTTCCTATACAAAACGTCGTCTTAATTGGTGTCAAAAGATATTCACAATCAACAACTTGTTTTCAAAACAAAATCGCTCGATTGCATGCAAAATCTTTCGATCCTAAAATTGAGCAACTGGATGATCAAAACGTGTCTTTGAAATGTCAAATCTCAAAATATGAACAAGAACTTGTAAAAGTTAAACAGAATATGGTGTCATATTTGATTTACTCAATAAGACTCGTCATGAAGCATCAAACGAACTTGATCACTATCTTGCACACACTAGAGAAGTCATGAATTTTCTTGGTAATATTCGCTCGAAAATCAAGATTTGATTCACACTATCTTTAAGTTAAGAGAAATGTTAGGAAAGTATGAACTACTTTCGCCACCGTGATTAAGAGAATAGCACCGGTAACACTTAGTAATTGTGAACCTAGAATGCCTACCGCCAAATCACAAGTTGCTAACGTGCTTCCTTCTATCGAAACAGAATAGTTGCATCTTTTCCAAACGTCCGCACTTCACGACCTAAGAGCACTCAATCGAAGAATAGGAAGTTGCCAACTAAGAAAAGATCAATAAGGAATGCTAAAGTAGAAGAACACCCTAGGACTATGAATAAGACTCACATTGCTTCCACTATAGATATTGCGTCTCGCAAATGTAATAGAAATAGTGATGTAACGAATGCTAAACCTTTAAGTACTTTTGATATTCGATGCACCTTGTGATAAAGTATGAATTCGATTGTCATGACAAATGTGTTGCTAAAGCTATAATCTCTCGTTTACGGAATCCTAAGAATCGAAATACCTCTAGGCCCACTAATCATTCTAAGTATGTGCTTGGTAGACCGCCTTCTTTAGATTCTAAGGCAAGCATTGCTATCCACGTAGCTCGGGGCCACCTCCTAAGAATGTAGTACCACCTAGTGCATTCACTAAGACTAAAGCAAATAGTAGTTATAGATGGCGAAATGGATATATAACACATTAGGATTTAAATGGATGCCTAAAGTTATTGATGTGTGTATGTCTACTATAATCGCTCGGAACCCTCTAACATTTCGGGTTCCACATCTACTTCTATTCCATCCGTGTAAATGCATGTGTTATGCATGTGATATAGATCATTCTGGATTGTTGATAGCGGATGTTCCCGACACATGACAGCAACCTTAAACTGTTATCAAACTTTATTGCAAAGTTCATTGGCTTTGTCAGATTCGGGAATGATCACTTTGCGCCTATCATGGGTTATGGAGACTATATCAATGGGAACATCGAAATTAGCGGGGTTTACTATGTGGAAGGCCTCGGTCACAACTGCTTTCGGTTGGTCGGCCGTGATGGAGATTTAAAGGTTGCTTTCAAGGAGAAATCTTGTTTCATTCGTGATCTACAAGGAAGCGAACTTATGTCCGCTCGCGTAACTCAAGTCTTTACACTATCTCTATGCAAGACATGGTTGCTTCATCTCCCATCCGCTTACTTTCAAAGGCAACATCAACAAAACTCGCTATGGCACCGTCGTCTCTCACATCTAAACTTTCAAACCATCACCAACCTTGCTCGACACAAACTAGTTGAAGGACTTCCACGATTCGGTATTCAAAAGATCACCTTTGCTCGACTTGTGAACAAGGGAAAAGCACTCGTGCTCATTTTCCTTCAAAGGTGGAACACGACTCTCAACATGTGCTTCATCTTCTTTACATGGATTTGTGTGGCCGATGCGCGTGCAAACAATCAATGGCAAATGCTACATCTTAGTAATTTTGATGACTACTCACGATGGACTTGGGTCTACTTTCTTCAAGCAAAGACCAAGCTCCACATATGATCATCACCTTCTCACAAAAATTCGTGTTCGACTCAAACACCGCCGACAAATCGAGCAGACAAAGGAACCGAATTTGTTAACCAAAACCTTCGTGAATTTTATGAGAAAGTGGAATTCAACATCGACATCTATTGCACGTACACCGTAACAAAACGAAATTGTTGAAAGACGAAACCGAACATTAGTGGAAGCGCAAGAACAATGTTAATCAATGCTAAACTTCCAGATTACTTATGGGCAAGTCAGATTCATCGCATGCTATACTCAAAACCATTCTATGATTACTAAACGCCACAACAAAACACCGCTTGAGCTTCTCCACAACCATAAACCGAATCTCAAACACTTTCATGTATTTGGATCCCTTTGCTATCCGAATAATGATCGTGATGATTTTGAAAGCTTAAAGCCAAAGTCGACATTGGAGTCTTCATTGGATATTGTGAGAATTCTAAAGGTTACCGGATCCGAATCGTCATACAAAATAGGTTATAGAAACGATTCATGCTCATTTTGATGAGCTTACGGAAATGGCTTCCGAGTATAATGACTTAGAACCCGGACACAACCGCTTAAACTTTCCTCAACCCCATCATCGGATGAACAAAGCCCCCACCACTCGTCAACAAATGGAAAGGTTATTTGCTCCTGCTTAGTGACAATATTGATGAACGTGCTCAAGGTGTATCCGTTTTTCATTGCTCAACCCGATACTACTCTTATACGATACACACGCTACAACAACCATCATTGAAGAAGCACCACCATTGACTCCACCACAAAAGTTGAACAAACCGCTTCCAACAATGATGAAATGGCCGATGATATTCGAATGAAGTACCCCACCGCAGATTTTGATCCAAATCGTTCTTTAACCCGTTTGCTAATGAAACTGCCGCACCGATGTCGCGGAATCTTCAACAAACCATTTGAATCCTCGAATATGCACAATGTATACCAACATCAACCTCTACACATAAATGGACAAAAGACCATCCTCCGGAAAATATTATTGGCAACCCGAATCAACCAATCGTTAAGAGACAACGTCTTCACACGGATGGTGAACATTGCATTTATGCACTCACCGTCCGCTAACTGAGCCTAAAACATTAAAGACGCAATGACAAAAGACAACTAGATTGAATCCATGCAAGAAGAACTCAACCAATTCAAACGTCTTGAAGTATGGTTGAAAGACCAACATTGGTCTCGTCATTGGTCTCAAATGGATTTTGAAAAACAAATTGGATCTTTCAAGGAAGCGTAATCAAACAAGTCACGTCTAGTTGCTAAGGGTTATCGGGAAGAGGAATAGACTTTGAAGAATATTTTGCTCGTTGCTCGTCTTGAGGTCGTTCGGATATTTCGCGTCCGCTCATATGAATATGACGGTCTATCGATGGATGTCAAAACCGCATTTCTCAATGAACAACTTAAAGAAACGGTTTATGTCAGCCAACCAGATGGATTCGTTGATCCTGAGTTCCCGAACCATGTCTACAAACTCAACAAAGCTCTGTATGGTCTCAAACAAGCTCCTCGGGCATGGTACGATAAGCTATCATCTTTTCTCATTGCCAATAATTTTACCAAAGGTTCGGTCGACCCAACTCTTTTTATACAATATCACGGGGAACATATCTTAATTGTTCAAATTTACATGGATGACATCATTTTTGGGTCTACACATAAAAAGTACTCAATCGCTTTTGCAAAATTAATGAAGAAAATTTTGAAATGTCCATGATGGGTGAACTTACGTTCTTTCTAGGACCGCAAGTTCATCAATCACCCGTGGTATTTTCTTGAGTCACCCAAATATGCCCTTGAATTGTTAAACAAATTTGAATGAAAAACCGTGACACTTATGCCACACCAATGACTCATACCAAGAAGCTAGATCTCGACTTAAATGGAAAATTAGTGGACCCTACAAAATACCAAGTATTATTGGGTCTCTAATGTATCTAACGACTAGCGACTGATATTGTCTTTGTCGCTTATCTATGCTCCCGTTATCATCAAGACCAACCGAAACCCACCTCTCGAGGCTAAAAGAATCCTCCAATACATCAAGGAACCATTAACTTGGGATCCGTATCCAAGGATTCGGTTTTGAACTAATCGCCAGATGTTGATCACGCGGGATGTTTAGATTCACGAAAAAGTACTTCAGAGCACTACAATTTCTTTGTGATAAACCGTGTCTTGGCAATCAAAGAAGCGGATTGTACATCGTTGTCATCAATCAAGCGAGAATATGTAGCCATGTCTCGAATGTTGTGCTCAAGTCATCCGGATGAGAACACAACTCAAAGACTATGGTTACATATTTGATGAATCCCGATGTATTGCGACAACGGAGTGCCATTGCGATCTCGCAACTCGATTCAAAGACTAAAAATCTAAGCACATCGATCTTCGCTATCATTTCATCAAGGACCACGTGGAGCAGGTATAGTTGAATTATACTTTGTGAGAACCGAATACCAATTGGCATATCTTCTCACCAAAGCCTTGCCTCCCGCTAGGTTTAATGAGTTGGTCCACCGGATTGGTATGAGGTGTTTGACTCAAGAGGAATTTGATGACCTCCTAAAACAGTCTTAAAACATGTCAAACACCAAAATCTCTTTGTAAATAATTTTCAAAACAAAATACAAAATATAAAACCCGATAAAACAACAAAAATATTCTTCTAATCTAATTTTCTTTCAACATGGAAAGTACATTTCTTCCGTCAACACTATAATCTTTCAAAATTCTATATTTTTTCGATCAAGTGTTGAGGGGAGAAAATTAATACTTAATCGCTTCAAAATATCTATGTACTTGCATGTTATCCTATCCCGGTTGTTTCTTTTATCAATGGTGGTAAAATTTCTAGTTTATGACACCTCGGACTAAAATATATAACCTTTCATTATTTTCCTAAGTCGAGGGGAGTGTCGTCAAGTTTCTTTCTTAAAATCTTTGTTTGGTAACCAAAATGGAAGTTAAATGGCTTTGTATGAAAAAGGAAAAGTGGAGGACCAAAAGCGTCAAAATGTTAAAGTTACTTTTAATAAAACACCTTCCACCTAACTTATCCTTCACATTTATTACTTACACCTAAAACATCCTACGCCTAAGAATCATTCTTCAAATCGTGTTTTGGATCATCATTTTGTAAGTTGTTTCATAATCTTAACGTGTTTTTAAACATTGGTTTTGATTTTTACATGAATCCAACGGTCAAAACGTTGTATAATCTTGTTTTGTGTTCTACTCATAAGCGTTTGAACTCATGATCAAGATTGTGTGTTTGTGGTTTAAATGATTGTGTCAAAATGCTTTTCTTATATCAATGAACACATTTTTATCACTTAAACATACCCAGATACACGAATTGAGTGACTTTGAAAATTAGGGTTTATGCGTGGTTTTGGGGGTTTTTCAAATGTGATTGTTTTTGGTCAAAAAGATTGTTGTGTGATGTTTATATCATGTTGAATTAATGATTTCCAGGCCCTATAACAACCCAGAAACACTAATTGAATAAAAATTGGAATTTAGGGTTTAATGTTCTTAGGTTTGGGTATTTTTGATTCACTGCATGTTGGATGTTAAAACTTGGTTATTAGACTCTCACAACACCTAAGACCTACCAGAAAACGTTTGGTGCAATTTCCATGGCTAGAACTATTATGCGTAATTCTTGAACTATTAGGGTTTTAGGCTTACGCGTAAGGTTTTCTACGCCAGAATATTTAATATGCTTTCATGCTATGATCTGTTTTTAAAATGAATATATATGTTAAGATTGATGATATGATGATTTTATTTCGGGCTTGCTACGCATAAAACTCGTAATCAAGGTCTTTGTTACTCTACGATAAGGATCACCTTACGCCAGAAAGTTATCGTGAAGAGTAATCTTACGCGAATCGCTACGCGTAAGGTTCTACAATGGGACCACGCGTATCCCGTGAAGGATATGCGTAAATAGTGACTCTCGCGATAAGGTTTACTCTTACGAGTAAGCCTTACGCATAAGGTTTTTATACGCCACGCCGTAAGCTCCACGCATAAGGTCCACTTTTTCCACGCGTAATATTTCTTACGCGTAAGTAAGGATCCCACGCATAAGCTTGCGTCTCACGCCGTATAATTCTCCTATTTACGATAAGCTACTATTCCTACGCATAAGCCTTGATCAAACCTTCGTTATGAATTGTTACGGCGCAAACTTGCAAATAAATGAATCATAATGTCACGAAACCAATAATGTCACTAATAAACTTAATCGCTTAATATGTTGTGTTAAATAAGTGATAACATAAACTTTAAAACTTAAAGTTAACTAACTCACGAAACTTATCACGATGACAATGGACTATTGAACAAACAAGTGACTTTGGACTTGTAACAATCTTTGACATCAGATATTCAATAATTAGACAATAAACAACCTTACGTTGACTAACATTATGTCTTTCGATATGTTGGTTCTTTTGGCTAATGTTATTTCGAGATCACGATATGGCTACTCAAATGAATGTGGATGCTCCGATGTTCTCACAATTGCGACATCTTCCCTAATGGCTATTCGAGAAAGATAGGAAAGAACAACCTTAGGGTTGACTTTGAAACCCTCACATGCTCAAAATCTTCTTGTCTCATTCTTGTGGATATTCTAAAGAATCCTCCCTACCGTAACATGCTCTCACACTCGCTACAAGATCGAGATCTACATTCAACAATTCGGAATTCAATGCAAAGGATCAAGGGTCAAAGTGCGATGATGTGACTATCAATCACAAACAAGTCACCATCACACATGCAGACTTACGGGTGATCTTCTCATCCCGACATCGAGCCAACCGACTTCTATGCCACACCCACCGAGGAGACAGTTCTACAATTCTTGATTGATATTGGCTATGATGAAGCTTCAGAACTATCTCTAAGCATTCTCATGTGGAGCTTAAGAACATTCCTCAACCGTGGAGAACCTCTACATCATCATCACCAAATCGGTCTCTCGGTCGTGACGGTGGCTATGAGCATCCCAAGCTCATGGAACCGCAAATCTTCCGGTCATTAATCAACAAGAAGGACATCGAAATTGAAGCTCGATATGGGATGACATGATGACATCTCTCAAAAGCTTGGCTCAAAGATTCCCTATGTCGATACACAAAATTGTTGATCCGAGAGCACTTGGACTTCATCCCGATATTCCCAAGAGGCTCAATGACCCCGACAATCACGACATGTTGATCGAGCCTATCCTATTTGTCGAGAATCAAGGAATCGTCAACAAAGAAACAGGTGTTTGTGTTACCCGATCACCCTTCGACCGACGAAATCAAGAAGCTTGAAACATACAAAAGGTATCGGGTAGCGAAGAGAAGGCAAAGTTGGTCATCTCGATGAAAAGCCTTCTAGAACTCCTACTCGGAGAACCGTAAGAGGAAGTGCTTTGGAAGTGCAAGAAGCAGAGAGTCAAAGGAAAGTCCCAAAGAGGAAACCTACTCCAAAGAAGAAAGTTCCTCTCGTGAAGTCGTTCCTATTCCTACACCGAACCACCAAGAAAGCTCGGACGAAAGCTCGAAGATACACAATCGATGAGGAGGTCCACTACTCGAATCTGCAACCGAACCACCTCCCTCAGTAGCAAAACCTCCTAGTCCAATAGCTGAACATGGCAAAGGGAAGACTCCTGTACTTGTGCCTTATGATGAAAGCTCAAGCTCAGATGAAGAGCAACTGGATAAATCCTACAGGAAGAAGTTTAAAATCGCTAGACACCTTCAAAAGGCTACAGAATTTGAACAAGATCAAATGTGTTTGCCCCGGAGGGTCGAGTGGTGGTGTCCACTCTTCACCAATCCTCGATGCGGTTAATCAACCCGATAAAGGAACGGTGCCACCACTCTTGTGCAATGACAAAAGCTTGTGGAGGATCTATCGAATATGAGTTTGAGGAACCTAAAAGGAGAAGTCCGAGAAAGAAGGATAAAGATGTTGATTATGATTCGACAAGATAACGGATAGTCCTCACACGCCCAAGGAGGAAACTTTAAACCACCAAAGGACCCAAGTCTCCTCATGTCTCATCATCATCGGATTCATCATCTCATTCTTCACCACCACCATCTAAAAGATCAACCAAATCAACATCCAAATCGGTGAAGAAGCCAACTCAATCTTGGATTTCGGACTCATAAAAGAATTGTGAATGTTGTCAAACAAGTCGAAAGAAAGACATGCTCTTCAAGAAAATGAATTTCTTCACGATCGACACAATATCTTCATGACGAGAATGACGAGATAAAAGTTGAAAGGGAGTATGTCCAGAAGCTCATGAAAGATGATCTTCAAGGGAAAATGGACGAAATGATCAAAGGGTACACTCAGCATTATCTTCTTGACATTGTTCCTAAAGTTACAAAGGAGTTATTCACGAAACAACTCTATCCGAATCTACTTCATCTGGCCAAGCAGACTATGAAATCAACACCGATGCACGTGAACATCAATCCTATTGATCCCATAATCTTTTCAGATGCTGAATTAGTTGACCTACTGGTAGCTTAACTGTCCAAACAATCTACAAAACTTGCCTCACACGAAGGTAAATTGCTTGAAGCATTGCTAGAATATCAATTAATTCAAGATGAGAAGAAGCTAAAAGGCCAAAGCGCCCACGAGATGATGATGACAAGGATAAGGATAAAGACATCGAGCCCAAACGCTCAAGAAGTCTCGGTGAATCATCTTCTATGCAACCTCCACCCAAACGGACTCCAACACAACATAGGTCACCTCCTCGTTCTTCTACCGATAAACCTCAAGATTCTTGACTTACCACCCGAGACTCGTAAAATCGGTGATCACTTTGAGTATACGGGTGGTGACGATGAGGAAGTTCATGAGCCCCTACAACAACCCACCTCTCCCAAACAAGTTCAAAACCGTAATCCTCATCTAGGTCTAAACAAAAGAAGAAGAAGGCGCCCATGGTTGACGTCATATCATGGCTAGATGACGATAAAACAGAGGAATTTGAATGGTTCTCTACACTTGTTAACTCAACTCCCTACCCGTGAAGGTCAAGATCCGGAAGACGGTAATACATTGGAGCATGCTAAGATTCGCAAGAAAAGTTCCAAGTGAAGAAGATGACGAAACCGAGTTGAAGTGAATCAAGAATGAAGCATTTCAATTCCTAAAAGATAGCTCGGAAAGTGCTATTGAGGTTGAATATCACCTTGATAACATAGCGAGCTATGTCTAACAACATGGATTGGCTCAACCCGAAGCAAACATCGACTTCACCAAACGGACAACCCTCCATATTACACCGATCGGTCTAAACCCCTACCGACAATTGGCCAACCAGATGAACCAAGGATTCCATTCAGATATTTCTTCAACAGAGACTTGGATTTTCTTCTACATGGTGGCGATGGTTCAAGGAAATATGCTACATCTTTGACACTTCCATTCCCAAAGACTATATACTCTAACCGCATAGCCATCGAGGAAAGAGCTAACCACTTGTTCTCCAACAATGTGGAAGTATGACCGTGATGCAATGTATGGATTCACCATTGGTGGAACGCCAAGAATCTACTACGAAGTCGCCGTGTTCGAAGTCTCAACATGCAAGTGTTCAATTCTAAAAGTATCGTTGCCATCCAACATGTTGATCTTTCGACCAAATGGGACTACACTTTTCTCAAGAAGATTGTGGTCAAAAGGCAAGATGAACGGATTATGCATTCTCTGAAGTCGACTTTGAGAATTTGTCTATCAACGACATTGAAGACATGTACCTTGCCAAAGTACGTGGTCGCATGAGGCAATTTTCAATCAAGTACAACGTGAATTCATCAAGTCACCGCTCATCTTCATCGACGCATAGTCATCAAAGAACGTGTAGAAGATCTCCACCTTGTAGTTGAATCTTATCGGACCCGTGTCAACTTCACTCCACCTCGCTTGATCTTCCCGACATCAACCAGCTTCACAATATACACTCATCAAGAAACCATTCGGTGTCGTTTATCGCATGAACTTCAACGAAATTGCTTGATGGCGTAGTGATCTTCACAAGTTTGGGGATCACACTTTGAAGATGGTTAGGGACGGATTGGTTTATCGGTTGAAGGATATACATCTAAAGATTGGGTCTCCTAAGCGATGGAATTCTCGTGATCGAAGAGATGTGAGGAGGATCATCAAAATGATAGATGAAAGGTTGTATCGCGGGATCGATTCGTAACATTGGAAAGCTTTTTGGTGGTCGACCCAGATGAACATCATCGGCTATCAACGCCGATTCGCACTCGGAAACATCTTTGGACTTCCGGTACCCCTTGAACCGCTACTTTCATTATAAATTTGGATTTGTGATTATATATGTTTTATGGCTTGTGCACACATAACGATGTATAACCCGTTCTTGTCAAGAAAGGACCCCGTGGTACGCTTGATTGCCACAATCCTTATAAAAGGAGCGAAAGCTTCTTACTTTTGAGTAAAACCTATCAAAGCTTTCATTCTTCAAGGTTTTGCTCAAAAGGACAAGTACTTCTCGTATGATTTTCAAAACCTCAACCGCTTATATCACTTGTTGAGGGGAGTACTTGAGTTAAAACTTTGTTCACAAATTGTTCATAGTGGTCATCTTCCCAACACTCGAAATGGTCATATTTATTCTCAACTTTTCAAAATAACATTTTATATGCCATTTTTAGGGGAGAAAATTATGTGATAAGAAATATGTTGTGTAAATGCAAATGAATCTTTGTGTAATAGACTTAACCAATGAATTGATGGTACTAAACTGTTAGTAACTCGAAAAGACTTGTCCGGACGGTAATAATTTCAAGCTAGTTCGCTAGTAATGTAAACTTGTCTCGCAAAGGACTTGTCCAAGTAGAAAGTACCATTCGAGAAACTCTTGGTAGACATGAACTCGACGGTATGACAACCTTTCGAGGCTTGTCTATACCTTCAAGGTAGTTATTAGAGCTAGTTGTCACCTAAAAGTCGACAATGTAACTCTTTAACTATGCAACGTAACCGTGTCTCATGGGGATTGTCTATCTTGAGTTAATCAATTCATAAAGTGTGTGCTCTTTCCTCCTTTGTGTAGATTTTAAAACTCCTAATTTGAGGAGTATTTGAAATCTAAAACTCTTAGTTGTTCAAACATGTTGTTCATTCACAAACACTTTGAGAGGTTTTCATGATTTGTGAATCGGAGAAAGAAGGATCCAATGAAGAATTAAAAAGAAACTTCATTCAAAAGGCTTGAAAAGCTTGATCTAGTGCCCTCCAAATTATTCAACTTAGAGTTGCGAATCGGGTTCAATTATAGAAACTTGGTTGTCACTTAGTGTCGCGGTATTGAAGATAAAAAGTCGTCATGGAGGGCTACTAAACCTTCTTAGCCATCAAGTTTCTCTTGGTAGCTTGTTTCATTCTCACAGGAAACGTAAACTATTGGCATAGAGATAATTGGTATTGATGAGGAGACCCTCTCCCTTGTCTCCGCTGAGAAAACCAACATGCACTATTGAGTCTAGAGCCACGAGATTCATCAAAAGATCTCTTAGGTACACTTGACATTTCATCATCGATGTTCAACAATAAGAACATCGAGGACGTGATCGAGTCATGGGAATCTTGTCACAATTCTCAATTTCGGTCATTTCTCAAACTCAATATTCATCATATTAGTTCATGCATGGTTTTGCATTTCACGTTAAACATATAACTTTTATTAAATAAACGTTATCGCGTAATTTATTTATTTTGAACAATTGATCCATTACTTGAAAATTATTTCAATATATTTTTATACTCATATTAAGTTTATAAAAATAATATTATGAGTTTACCGGTGTTTTAAATTTATTTTGTATATAAATGGTTATATTTATATAATTACGACGATTTTATTAAATACTACCCGATTATTATTATATCACTCAAATTTTGCAAGAAATGTATTTTATAATTTTATGACCTTAATATATTTTATCTTGGCCCGTTAAAATTTATTTTTATTAACGCTACCCTAAATATTTACAAGTGACTACAAGTTACCACTAACTTCAAATCTTTTACAAGAAAACTTACACTTATACAATTTCCAAGAAAAAAAAAAAAACATAATTAAAGATGACAAACCCCTCATTCGACAAGGGGATGAGTCACAATGTTACTTGCATAATATCTAGCTATACATGTATTATACTATATCCATTTCACACATTACTTCACTTTGCAAAATAAAAGATCAAGACCAATATTCATCTTTTTCTCTTGTTTCGTGGCAAAGGGACCAAAAGGAGGAACATCTCCAAGTTTTCAAGACAAGTATAATTAAAAACTAGTATCATTTGTTGCAAAGGTTTTGTAATACAAACCTCAAGTGATTAAAAACCTTTTGTCCTTAAACCTCATCATATCACTAGTAAGCATTCATATTCATATTTTATTTCACATTCATTTTATGGTCATATCATTTTATTTGAGAAACATGCAAGTCTCATGATGTTTATACCATTTTGAAAGGTTTTAAGGTTTTATGTGTTAAATATATATAATCCATCCTATAATTACTCCTTGTTATATATTATTTTTGGTTATGTCTAGGAATCCATGACACCCTAAGAAGGTGTATGGTAGGATTAGAATAGCTTCGGAGTTGTTTTGAATGGGTTAGAATAGGTTTGGCGCGAGAAAAACTCATTTCGACACGTTTTGAAAAGGGTCTGTCCTTAAAATTAAATTCTGGAAAATCCGACAGTGAACAAAAATATTTGGCCTAGATATTTAGAAAATATACTTTAAAACGAAACCGTGGCCGCTTGAACGGATTAAAACGGAGTTATAACGAAGAAGATATGAATTTTTCAAGTTAGGCGTCGAAAAATATAATTTCGGAAATTCAGCATACAAATGTCACTCTTTACGAGTCAAAATGAGTCTTAAGCTTTATAAATTGTGTCGACTTATCGAAAATATATTAGTATACTTTGACACGAATCTAAGGGTATAGAAAACGTGAAAACGGACTTGTAACGAGTAAATTACACGCGATAAACAAAGTTGCCGTAACTTTATTCTATTAGCAACATTAATATATTTTCTATTAAACATATACTACGGCAACTAGGGGCCATGTTGAGGGTCGTTTTAACATTGATAGGATACTCTTTATAAAAGATGTCTTCTAGTAAAATCAAGTTCGCCAACCATATTTTCCAAAATATCCAACTTTTCGTCAAGCGGAGTTGTAATGAATAAAATATAGTCGCTCAAACATTGCGAAAACCCATCCTTAAACTATATTTTGGACTACAAGTACCATACTTAACCTCTAATTTTCTTTATGTACGAGACCTCTAGGACGAAAACTTAAATGCTAAAACTTTGAGATTATCATACGAGCTTCCCAAAACCGTTGAGTTTGTTTCCTAACGCCGACGTGCACCATTTTACGACTAGCTTTTAGAGGCCGTTTTGTCACTTTCATGGAAATTTCAATAACACTATTTTACGACGAAAAGTTATATTTTCACAATAAATCACTAAATGATTATAGTCGGATATCATTTCAACGTAAATACATGTGAAGTAATTTAAAATGGTCAAGACGTTAAAAGATTATATTTTCGACGAGAAGTATTGTTTTCAAAAATACATAAGTGGTATAAATATCATCCGAATCGTGCATAACATTACATCATGACTTATTGCATATCATATCATTCATAATAGGTCGGTTTGAGATTCACGCTACATTTCGTGTAACCACTTTTGTTATCGCATCCATTCATCAAGTGAGTAATCACATCCCCTTTTACCGTTTTACTATATTTTTAAATGAAATGCATGAACCATTCTTGAGCTAAATTGATCACTACTTTTATTAACTTGTTTGAATAGAACTTGTGAACTTAATTATGAAATTATGCCTTACTTGAACTTATTGAACCATACATGTTATGACCTTGACCTAAAGTCTCCTATGTTCGAGCATCACTATAAAGTCTCCTATGTTCGAGCATCACTATAAAGACTCCTATGTTCGGAGTATATCTTTGGGAAGAGGCACCCAAGATATCTTTGGGAAGAGGCACCCAGTATATCTTTGGGAAGAGGCACCCAGTATATCTTTGGGAAGAGGCACCCAACATAACTTTGGGTAGTGGCACCCAGCATAATTTGGTTTCATCAGGAGCATCCCTGAATTATTATATTTGTGGTACTATATTGTGAACTATTATGACCGCTTATACTTGACTACTTGACGCGCTATATTTTGTGCAATGGGTTGTGTACACACAGGTTGCAAGTTTTGTATGGGCGGAACTTGGAACTGAGTGGATATACAATTCCTTTGCTTTGTGGACTATTTTCGATAACCGAAACCTTGGACTCTTTCATACGAGTTTTCTTATTTTACTAAACATGTTTACTCACCAACTATTTTCATAGTTGACCCGTTTTCTCTCATGCATTTCGTGTGATCGTTAGTAAGCTTTTCTACCGTGTCTTGCATAATGAAGTTTTCACTTGTCACTACAAATCGTTATGTAATAGAACGAAATATTTTGGAATCTAAACTTTGTAATATATTTGTCGATGACGGCTAAACCGGTATTGTAATGGTGTACTCTTTCTTTTAAATATTAACGTTGGTATGTTCTATTATCTTGTGCTTATGTTCCCTCCGTTACACTCGTGTTTCGCCTCCGTGAGGTGTGATGATTGGTATCGAGCTAAAGGTTATAGAGAATGCCGATTTTTCAAAAATAAAAATCACAAATTTATAACCGGAAATTTTTTATTAAACATTGAACATCATCCGAGTCAACTAGTCCTATCGTTGCATCGTTAATCATAAATTATACATAGCCCGATCAACTTTGTCTAATTTATGAAGAACCATGCAATGATAAGAGTGGTAATTTTAAATCATGTTTAGTCGAGTCTTTAGAGTCGGTCACCGAAGTTGCATTGGTCGGTGGGTATGCATAGCATGTTTTACGCTCACGTCTACATTACCGTATCTTATTTATACCCCTCTTTTCCATCTTTCGACTTGTTAGACATAGCATGTCTCTGTTCTCGCCATATTTCGATCACTATAACACATTACCACCGCTCGCACCTCATCGACTTCGTTCAAATGTCGTTTACTCAACCCGATGTTTTGGTCCACTATAGGATCATGGCCGCAAGAAACACACGCCGGGAGGCAACAACAACGGCAACCCAAACAACAATGACAATCCAAACAACAACGTCATTGGAATAGCGGATCTACTCACCCAAATTATAACACATCTCGATGCTAGGCGAACCAACAACGGAGAAGGTACTTCAAACGCCGGTCAAGGATGCGACTACAAAACTTTCATGACATGCAAGCCAATGGAATTTCATGGTACCGAGGGTGCCATTGACCGCTAACCGGTTCGAGAATGTTAAGTCGAAACTTAGTATCACGAAATGTATTGAAGGAAACAAGGTTGAGTTCTCTGTTGGTCTACTACGTGGTCGAGCATTGACTGGTGGAACAATCAACTGCAGACTAGAGGAAGAGGGCCGCAAATGCGTTATCTTGGGAAGCATTTAAGAAACTACTAACCGATGAGTACCGCAGAAAAGATGAAGTGCGAAGTTGAAGCGGAAATTTTGAATCACTTGATGGTTGGAGTAGAAGTCGACAAGTACACGATCCGCTTCCACGAGCTAACTAGGATGGTTCCTCACATGGTTTCCTTGTGGAGAAGTTGATTGACCGATATATATGGGGATTGATACCGAAATTGGGAGGATGTCACCTCATCAAACCCAACCACTCGCAAGTCACGTGGGTATGGCGATCGCTTGACAAATGATGTGATCAGTCCGGAGGACTAACAAAAGCGAATGACAATGGACGAAAGCGATGTGAGGATCACCGGGGAAGCCGAGACCGAGGTCAAGAAGACAAGAGGCCACGAATAACCGGGAACTATGGGCGACCACTCGGGAGCGCAAAGGATACTGCAGTCCACATCCTTTGTGCACTCGATGTAACTATCATCACTCTGGAGATCGTCAAGGTGCGACAAATGTGGACAGACGGGCCACTTCGCAAAATTGCTCAAACAGAATGGGAATCAAGGCGAGAAAAGCATGTTACGAGTGTGGAAGTCTAGATCACCTTCGCAATACCATCCAAAGTCGAAAAGAACACCCAATCAAGGAGGTAATCGTCCAAACTCGGCGTTGGCAATAGAAGGCTCACAAGATCGAACCTTGATGTTCCCCGCACGTGGTCGAGCATTCTATCCGGGTACCGAGGAAGCCCGCAACGCGTAACGGTACATTCTTTTGAACAACCACCTTATTTCATGAAACATGATTTTGAGTGCATAACTTCCTTCCAATTTTTACCACGCTCACGGCATTGATTAATTTGAGACCCATCGATATCGACCTTAGTTGTATTATATTTTGTTGATTTGATTTGATTTGTGTAAGCAAATCCAATATCGAGCGAATCTTTCAAAAGACTTCATTCAAAAGACTTGTTTCCTAGCTTGATCTAGTGACGTTCTTGTTTGATGAGTTGCGAAAGTCAAGCTAAGAAACAAGTTTACTCAAGTCACTATCTAAAGGTCTTTTGAGGGCTATGTTCGATATTGGGTAAGTTTACCTATCAAATCTAATCACGGCACGTAATTAGTTGAATGAGGAACCATGACGCATGGGCATTGATATGATCATTTAGACTATTCCTACGAGCATAAACTTTTAGAATCCTTGTCGAGGTTCGGACCATAGTATCATTAATCGAATCACGAGGACGTGATTCACCGACATGGGAAGAATGTCACAATTCTCAATTTCCGGTCATTTCTCAAACTCAATATTCATCATATTAGTTCATGCATGGTTTTGCATTTCACGTTAAACATATAACTTTTATTAAATAAACATTATCGCGTAATTTATTTATTTTGAACAATTGATCCATTACTTCCAAAATTATTTCAATATATTTTATACTCATATTAAGTTTATAAAAATAATATTATGAGTTTACCAGTGTTTTAAATTTATTTTGTATATAAATGGTTATATTTATATAATTACGATGATTTTATTAAATACTACCCGATTATTATTATATCACTCAAATTTTGCAAGAAATGTATTTTATAATTTTATGACTTCAATATATTTTATCTTGACCCGTTAAAATTTATTTCTAGTTAACGCTACCCCAAATACCTATTTTAAATTACAACTTACAAACTAATCTTACACCTTTATAAACCTACTCAAACTACCAACTTTATTTTAATACATCTTCCAAGATATCAATCAATATATTAGTTTCTTTGTTTTCCCTACTCATTCACGCCAACCCCCATCCCTCATTTAATTCTTTGTTTACTTGTCTTTAGATATTTGTTATATTAGATATGTATACTTAAATCTTATTTCCACAATAACAACACAACATATTTTTTTTTCTATTGTTTCTGTGGTTCGGCAGCCTCCCACAAACAACCTCAAACACTTAATTTTGATCTTGGTTTGCTAGTTTGTTTCATCACAAGTTCAAGTCTTAAGTTCCTTATTGATTGCTAGTTCTATCTATACCACAAGTAAGTTCTAAATAATATTTCCTACTCTTTCAATATCCATACTTGCTCTATTTTATTTTTTTAGAAACAATCATGCAAGTTTCATGTATCTTTATACCATTTTTAAGGTTTTTAAGGTTTTTAAGTGTTATATATATATATAATCCATCCTATAATTACTCCTTGTTATGTATTAGTTTTGGTGATGTCTAGGAACCCATGACACCCTAAGAAGGTGTATGGTAGGATTAGAATAGCTCGGAGTTGTTTTGAATTGGTTAGAATAGGTTTTTTGCGTGAAAAACTCATTTCGACACGCTTTGAAAAGGGTCTGTCCTTATTTTGAAATTCTGGAAAATCCGACAGAGGTAAAAATATTTTACCTAGATATTTAGAAAATATACTTTAAAACGAAACCGTGGTCGCTTGAACGGATTAAACGGAGTTATAACGAAGAAGTTATGAATTTTTCAATTTGGCGACGAAAATATAAATTTTAAATTTCAAGATGAAAATGTCACTCTTACGAGTCAAAATGAGTCTTAAGCTTTATAAATTGTGTCGACTTATCAAAAATATATTAGTATACTTTGACACTAATCTAAGGATATAGAAAACGAGAAAACGGACTTGTAACGAGTAAATTACACGTGATAAACCAAGTTGCCGTAACTTTATTCTATTAGCAACATTAATATATTTTCTATTAAACATATACTACGGCAACTAGGGGCCATGTTGAGGGCCGTTTTAACATTGATAGGATACTTTATAAAAAATGTCTTCTAGTAAAATCAAGTTCGCCAACCATATTTTCCAAAATATCCAACTTTTAAATCAAGCGGAGTTGTAATGAATAAAATATAGTCGCTCAAAGTTTACCAAAACCACTCTTAAACACACAAGTACCATACTTAACCTATATTTTTCCTTATGTTCGAGACCTCTAGGATGGAAATGTATGTACTAAAACTTTGAGATAATGGTACGAGCTTTCCAAAACCGTTGAGTTCGTTTCCTAACGCCGACGTGCACCATTTTACGACTAGCTTTTAGAGGCCGTTTTGTCCCTTTCATGGAAATTTCAACGACATTATTTTACTGACGAAAAGTTATATTCTCTTAATAAATCACTAAAAGTCTATCGAGGGTATCGCTTCAAGGTAAATACATGTGAAGTAATTTAAAAATGGTCAAGACGTTAAAAGATTATATTTTCGACGAGAAGTATTGTTTTCAAAAATACATAAGTGGTATAAATATCATCCGAATCATGCATAACATTACATCATGACTTATTGCATATCATATCATTCATAATAGGTCGCTTTAGATTCACGCTACATTTCGTGTAACCACTTTTGTCATCGCATCTATTCACCAAGTGAGTAATCACATCCCTTTTACCGCTTTTACTATGTTTTGGGGTGAATGCATGAACCATACTTGAATTAAATTGATTCTTACTTTTGTGAACTCTTTGACTAGAACTTGTGAACTCGAATCAAATCCTTGAACTTAATTACTTAATTTATGACTTGTTGGAATTTATTGAACCGTACATGTTATGACCTTGACCTAAAGTCTCCTATGTTCTGAGCATCACTATAAAGTCTCCTATGTTCGAGCATCACTATAAAGACTCCTATGTTCGAGTATATCTTTGGGAAGAGGCACCCAAGATATCTTTGGGAAGAGGCACCCAAGATATCTTTGGGAAGAGGCACCAAGATATCTTTGGGAAGAGGCACCCAACATAACTTTGGGTAGTGGCACCCAAGATAATTTGGTTTCATCAGAGCATCCCGAATTATTATATTTGTGGTACTATATTGTGAACTATTATGACCGCTTATACTTGACTACTTGACGCTATATTTTGTGCAATGGGTTGTGTACACACAGTTGCAAGTTTTGTATGGCGGAACTTGGAATTGAGTGGATATACAATTCCTTTGCTTTGTGGACTATTTTCGATAACCGAAACCTTGGACTCTTTCATACGAGTTTTCTTTTTGCTAAACGTGTATACTCACCAACTATTTTCATAGTTGACCCGTTTTTCTCTCATGCATTTCAGGTGATCGTTAGTAAGCTTTTCTACCAGGTCTTGCATAATGAAGTTTTCACATGTCACTACAAATCGTTATGTAATAGAACGCAATATTTTGGGAAATAAACTTTGTAATATATTTGCCGATATCGGCTAAACCGTAATGTAATGGTGTACTCTTTCTTTTAAATATTAACGCTGGTATGTTCTATTATCTTGTGCTTATGTTCCTCCGTTACACTCGTGTTTCCGCCTCCGCGAGGGTGTGACATATTGGCTTTCTTAGAGATCATTGGTATTGAAGAATGAGACCTCTCCCTAGTCTCCGCCAGAAAACCAAAACGACTATTGAGTCTAGAGCCACGAGATTCATCAAAAGATCTCTTAGGTACACTTGACATTTCATCACCGATGTTCAACAATAAGAAAATCGGTGGTACGTTATCGAGTCCTTCATGCATCTTAGCAATCTATTGAGAATATTTATGAGAGGTTCACAACCGTGATCCTCATTGATTGAATGGAAACTCCGCCGTGGTCAACATCAAACACCGACAAGCAGTCACTTCGTAACTCCCGTGGATTACGCTTAGTGTGTCTCAAACGGTCTACGATCGTGAGGTGATGCTTCGTGTACCTCAATGACTCATCCGAATCAGAGGTGTACTTCGACATCGCGTTATCTCACTTGTGGGACTCAGGCTCAGAACGGCCTTTGTGAGAATTAGAGTTGTGTTTTCACACTATGTCATAACACTCAAGTTCGAACTCGTAGGCCGGAATCCGCTTATTACTAACCGCTTTAAATGTTTTTTCTTATGGAAGCTCCGGAGCGGGATGATCGTGCGATTCTTCTCATGCTCACGCCAATCACTAATGGAAGTTCTATCCAAAAGCAACACAACAATGTAATGATTCTTCGTCAAATCAAAGAATCTACAAAGTTAAAAGACTTAAAGAACTTCATCAAGATCGAATTCCAACGCCAAAGAGCGTGTGAGCATGTTGAATAATAACGGAGACACCGTAATAGCAAGGCACTGATGCGCACTTGATGCGTATAACAACATACTATCACTTTCATCACAAAGAACATTGATCAAAGAACAAAGTTAAAGATGACGCCAAAGCATAACTGCTCAAAGAAAACTATCTCTACATCGGGAGATTGTTCGAATCAATGAAATTCTTCTCACAAGAAAGAAGAATGTCGAAGACGCCAAAGCTACTATTACATCAACGCCTTTCACTGTTTTCATCACCAACACTTGAGGGGAGATTGTTGGAATCACTCCTAAACCTTAATTCAAGTGTTAGTTACTTATATGTAATAGGTAGCTTATTATGGCCTTTATGTTTGTTTAAGGTCTAGCTTATGTAGAAGGCCCATAAGCTTAGGCCCATGTCCAATAAGGAAAGGGAAGGAGGGAGTGTTGCCCTAGCTCCTTGCCTATAAATAGTCTTGTATAACCCTCACTGAGGGTTGGTTGTTCAATTTATTCCTTTCACTCACATCCTACGCATAATCGGTCATAAGCATATCGTGTGTGTGTGTTTGGTTTATTGTTCAATCGCCTTTATCTCTTTCTATTAAGCTTGTGTTGTAAAACTAGTGACCTAACAGTTGTGCCATCAAGTAACACCCAGTTTGAATTCCGCTGCATATCATGAAATTGGGGGTGTTACATGTTTCCTGAAAAAGGGTTAGCACTAAGCTCCCTCATAAACTGATATTTAATCTCGAAACGGACATTAGCTCCAATCGCCGATCTTACGAGCCCCGACCCTTGTTCTTTTCTTGTCAACGCCAAATATTCCTCAAGAGTGAGGTCATCAATGTTTACAACTTCCATGGTACCTGAAACTTGAAAAGAAATCGTGAGAAATTGAGAAAATTTAAAACAAAACAAAAATGAAAGACTTAACGAAAATCCTAATATAATCACTCCCGTGGCGCCAAAAACTTGATGCGTGTTTTATCGACTAGGTTTTAATATTTATAATGTCTCGTTATACATATGATCTACCCTAATGCACTAACGGGCAGCAACCCGATCGTGTGTAGTGTAGTATTCGGTAAAACCGAGGTCGTCCCAAGAGCTATGTGAGTGGATTTTAATTAAGTCTAAGTGTCACAGATTTTAAGGTTGAAATGATTAATTAATAACTAAAGCAAGAAATGCAAGAAAGCAAATAAAGGCAAAGGTTGTGATCAATAGAGGAGAAGTGTGCTAATCTAGTTATTCATCCTATCATGTTAAGTCACATTTAATTACTTCCAATTGCTTCAAGTGGGGGTTTAAGTCATTAGGACAGCATTTGGTCAGTTTGTCCTAACCTATCAGCAAAGGTTTCCACCAGAGAACAAGCTACTACCCTTGAAAGTCTAGTTGTTTTTAGTCCCCTAAGCCAAGTTATTAAGTTCTTCTACATGCAAGATTCATAACAATGAGTACCCAGGAGCTAGCATCTTAAACACTCATCCCTAACTTCTTAAGTTCATCTAAACGGTAGGTGATCAGTTAGTTAAATCGCACAAGCGAAGAAGGGTCGTCAGTTGGTCAATTCTAACCCTTCCCACTCAGTCTACCTACTTAGGGTCAGTTGGTCATATCTCCTAAGCAACTAGACACTATCGCCATTCAAAACTACCGAAACAAGGGTAGCTACCAACAAACTATGCACATATACACTAGAAACAATTATACGGAAGCAATGTAAACATAAACAAAACAATTAAGGAATCATAACTAGGCTAGCACCAGAGGTGATTAGCCGCTCATATTAACTGAAACAATCAATTCAATGTTTAACATAATGAAATACATGAATTAAAAGTAAAAGAAATGATAAATTGCTAATGCTTATCGTTAGGAGTGATTTCTCCCTGGAGATGGCTCCAGATGCTCCTCGAGATCCGCCTTCACCTCCTACCCACGTTCTCGCTTTTATGTGTGGAGTGAATAATTAGAAATGCGAATTTGGGCGGTATTTATAGGTCGATCTAGTTACTGGTAAGAACTTAAGTTGAGAGTTACCAGTAACATTTATTTCTTCGTATTTTGCTCGAAAGTCGGTTATGGCGTAACTTCTGGAATGAGTTACGCCATATCTTCAATAAATCATGGTTACGCCAGATTTGTGGAATGAGCTACGCGTAGCTTGCACGGCGCAGTAACATCATTTGACCTAACTAGTTACTGCAGAATCCTAAGATGGAGTTACGCCGTAATCTTCAGCTGAGTTGGTTTTCGAGTCACGCCTCATATGGCGTAATGTGAGAGAAGAGTTACGCCAGAATTGCTTCAAAATAGGCATACTATCACATATCTTCAATAAACTCTCTAAATCCGCGTCTCATTAGCTCCAATGCTCGTAAATTACCTGAAAGTGAAATATAGAGGAAAACAAGCGTAAATCCATATAAATGATATAAAATACGAGCATTATTGGGGAAAATTGACACTTAATATTCAGGACTATTTGATGTTATTACCAGATTTAAAGATAAAAGGAATTAGGGTTTAGTTGTTACTGTTTTGATCGGGATAGAATTGTAAGTTGAATTTGTATGCATTATAAATTGAATTTAATAAGTGTTTGATTTTGTATTTTTGCATGTAAACCTAGTTTAAAGTCTTATTTAAGTTTTTCAATTGGTTTGGAGTGATTTGGAGTTGTATTGGTCCCGTTTTTGAATATGCGATCATATGTCAAATCTGAATTCTGGGAACTTAAAATCAGTCGATGTTTTTGATTTTTCATTTTCAAACCACAAGGAGTTAAGAGCTCTCCTTTTACAGAGGTAATATTTAAGTTAGTTGTAGCTTCTTGGAACTTTCGTAGATTTTTCTGAAGGGTATAAACATGTTAAATAAATATAAACTTTTGTGGTGTATCTGCATTTAACTTTCTGGACATACTTGGATAAATGATTTTTGGAATGGTGTTTGCACTAAATAATAAAATCTCTAAAAATCAAGGTGTTAGGTCACCATGTTTGTAACACAAGCATCAATAAAAGAAATGAGATAAGAAAGGATCGGATGAACACACACACACTTATGCATATAGAATGAAAGAAAGATTATGCTTAGGATAAATGTGAAAGTGAACAACCAACTCTCAAATGAGAGTTACAAGATTATTTATAGGGAGGGAGCTAGGGCAACACACAAGCTCCCTTCCATTCCTTATTGGGCTTTTGGATAGGCTCATGGGCTTTCTACATGAGCCTAGCCTTGATTACTAACTTAAAAGTCTTAATTAAGCTAACTATTACAATATTAATTACTAACACTTGTAATCTAGTTTAGGAGTGATTCCAACAATCTCCCCCTAAGTGTTGGTGGTTAATGATAGGAGTAAAAAATGTTGTAGGTGCTGATGTAATAGTAGCTTTGACGTCTTCTGACATTATTCTTTCTTGTGAGAAGAAGTGTCTTGATTCTAACAATCTCCCCAGTGTAGGGATCTTGTATTCTTAGAAGTTTTTCAGCTTTGACGTCTTCATTTTATTTGTTCTTTGATTTTTTTCTTTGTGATGGAAGTGATAGTATGTTGTGGTTATCTCGCCAGTCCGCTTCGTTGCTCAAAGGTTCCACGCCTTTCTTTAACATGCTCACACGCTCTTTAACGTTGGGTTTCAGTACTGATGTAGTTCTCTGAGTCTTTAAACTTTATAGATTCTTTGACTTTGACGAAGAATCATTCTGACTTTGTGTTGCCTTTGGAGAGAACTTCAATTAGTGATGTTGTTGGTATGAGCATGTGAAGAATCTGGATGATCTTTTCCATCCGCGAGCATCCATAAGAAGAAAACATAAAAACATAGGTTAGAAATAATCCAGCGCTTACAAGTTTGAACTTCGAGTGTCTTAACAGCATAGTGTGAAAACACGACTCTAATTCAACCAAAGGCTATTCCTGAACTGGAGTCCCACAAGTGAGATAACGCAATGTATCAAGTACACCTACAGCTCGAGATGAGTCATTGAGGTACACCAAGCATCACCCCACGGCAGAGACCATTTGAGACACACTAAGCGAACCCACAAGGAGTTACCAAAGTGACCGCTATCGCCGCTTTGATGTTGACCCCGCGTGAGTTTCCATTCAATCACCGAGGATCACAGCTAGAACCCCTCATAAATGTTCTTGACAGATTGCTAAGATCTCAGAAGGACACGATAATGTATCACTTGTGTTCTTATTGTTGAACGACAAGTGATGAATTGTCAAGTGTACCTAAAAGATCTTTTGATGAATCTTGTGGCTCTAGACTCAATAGTGCACTTTGGTTTTCCGAGCGAAGACTAGGAGAGGGTCTCTTCTTCAATACCAAGAATCTCTAAAAGAAAGCCGATAGTTTACGAGGGTTCCCCGTGAGAATGAAACAAGCTTCGTTGAGAGAAACTTGAGTGGCTAAGAAGGTTTAGTGCATGCGTCACTAGGTCCATGACGACTTTGATCTTCAATACCGCGCCATCAAGTGACAACCAAGAGCATATGAATTGAACCCGTGTCCGCCTCTAAGTTGAATAATCTGGAGGGCTATTTCTTTTCACCTTTTTCTTTACTTTTCTTTTTAATTCTTCAACTCCTTCTTTCTCAAATTCTCATTTTCTCCTTTTTAATAATCATACCTTAGGACTTATAGATTCTAACTATTGGTGGTGTCCTTGGGTAGATCCCTCCGGCTCTGGCGGATCATAGAACGGTTATTCCTAACCTTAGTCACCTTATAACTCCATGACTAACCTATGTTGCCATAAAACAATTTACATGAAAAATCTCTCAAAGTGGTTATGAGTAAAAACATTTTGTACCACTGAAAGAGTTTTAAATGTTGCATAAATACTCCCCCTCCATACGTGCTTTAGTATTTTGACAGAAATCTGCACGATGAGAGAAGAGCGCGCACTTTTGAATTGATCAAATCAAGATAGACAATTCCCCGTGAGACACGGTTACGTTGTATAGTTAAAGAGTTACATTGTCAGCTTTTAGGTGACAACTAGCTCTAATAACTACCTTGAAGGTGTGGACAAACCTTGAAAGGTTGTCAAACCCGTCAAAGTTCATGTCTACCAAGACTTTCTCGAATGGTACATTCTACTCGGACAAGTCCTTTGCGAGACATGTTTACATCACTAGCGAACTAGTTTGAAATTATTACCCGTCCCGGACAAGTCTTTTCGAGTTACAAACATTTAGGATCTCGTCAATTCATTGGTTAAGTCTTTAGCACGATGATTCATTTGCAATTCACAACATATTTCTTATCACATAATTTTTCTCCCCCTAAAAAATGGCATATAAATGTTATTTTTCATGAAATTTGATATCGAATATGTCCATTTCGAGTTTTGTGGGAAGATTACCATGAAGAACAATTTTGTGACCAAAGTTTTTAAGCAAATACTCCCCCTCAACAAGTGATATAAACTATTGAGGTTTTGAAAACTTAAGGGGAAGTACTTGTTCTTTTGAGCAAGACTTTGAAAGTGAAAGTTTTGATAGTTTTACTCAAAAGTAAGAAGCTTTCGCTCCTTTTATAGGATTGTGCACTGAAGCGTACCACAGGGTCCTTTCATGACAAGTACGGGTTGTGCACTGTTATGTGTGCACAAGCCATAATCAGATAGAAATCACACATCCAAAATATGATAAGGAAACAAATCAAGGGGTACCAGGAGTCTCAGATAGTCCAAGAATAACTCAGAGTGCGTTCTGGACGTTGGTAGCCCGTGAGAGATATGCTTGGACGACCGCCTACGAAACTCTCCAAAGATCAGATAAGATCCCTTCTGAACAACCTTTCATCAATTTGCGTGATGATCTTCTTAACATCCCTTTTATCCCTCGAATTCCATCTCTTCGGTGACCTATGCCATCATGTATCTCCTTTAACCGATAAGCTAAACCTTCCCTGACTTTCTTCAATGTGTGATCCCCAAACTTGTGTAGCTCTTTGCACGCCATGAAGAAATTGTGGTGTAGTTCACTTATAGACTATCCCAAATAGTTTCTTGATAAGGGTGTACTGAGCAAGTTGGTTTATGTCGGAAGGTCGAAATGAGGTTTTGTGAGGTTTACACGCTTTCGATAAGATTCCACGGCAAGTTGAATGTCTTCTACACGCTCTTGGATCACGATGCTTCGATGAAGATTAACAAGGACTTGATGTACTCGTGTTGGATAGTTGTAGAAAATTGTCGATTCGTCCTTGTACCTTTGCAAGATACATATCTTCAATGTCGTTAAGAGACAATCTCGTAAAATCCGCTCACGTAAGTCATATTCTCTTCGCCTTGTCGTTTGAGCACTATTTTCTTGAGAAATGTGTAGTCCTACTTCGACGACAAGGAAACATATCGAATAGCAATGATTCGTTTATCACTTAACACTTCCTTTTGGACTTAAGAACCCAGCGCTTTTGTAGTAGATTCTTCTGCTCGTGCCAATGGTGAATCCCATACAATGCATCGAGGTCATACTTTTCCACTTTGTCAGAAAACATGTGGGTGGCTTCTTCCTCGATGGCTATGCTGTTGGAGTATATTGCTGCCGGGGAAGGGAGTATGAGTGATGTACCGTATTTCTTGGAGACATCGCTACCGTGTAGAAGAAACTCTAGGTCGTTGTTGAAGAAATAGCGGTATGGAATCTTGGGTTGATCCGGTCGGCCAATGGTAGGTAGAGGTTTGGTCCAGTTAGTGTAATATGGAGCCTTGTCTTGTCTTGTCTTGTGAAGTCGATGTTAGCTTCAGGGTTGAGCCAATCGATGTTGTATGACATGGCTCGTGCGATGTTGTCGAGATGATATTCGACTTCAATTACATTGTCTTAGCTGTCTTTAAGCAGTTGGAAAGCATCATTCTTTATTCGCCTTAGCGCTGCCTTTGTCATCTTCTTCACTTTGAACTTTTCTTGAATTAGCTTCACATCCTCCATGGTACGGCCATCTACCATTTCTTGACCTTCTGGTAATGAGGGGGTGGCATCAACAAGTCTAGAAAACCAGTCATATTCTTCGGTTGTATCGTCATCTAACCATGAGACAACAGGGGTCTTCGTCTTCTGCTTCTTTGGCTTCGATGATGATTTTGGTTTCTTTGTTGTGGCGTAAGAGGTGGGTTATTGTTGGGGCTCGTGGATCTCGCCATCGCCACCACCAAGGTATTCAAATGATCACCGGTTTTCTCTGTTTGGGGTGGTAACCCGAGTCTTGAGGTTTCTCAAGAGCATCGAACGTGGAGGAGATCTTCTTTCGGTGGAGGTGGCATGTAGGGGATTCACCGACTTCTTCGCGTTTGACTCTTTATCCTTATCCCGATCATCATCGCCTCTTGATGCTTTGGTCGCTCACCGCCACTGCATGAAGTTTTAAGTTGGTATTCAAGTAACGCGTCAAACAGTTTACCTTCATCAAGTAAATGTTGCGCATTGTTTTGATATTTGTAATACCACTTGAAACCATTTCGCATCGGAGACAAATTGCAGCACTCGGTTGGGTTGATTGTTATTGATAAAGGCGTTGATTTTATTGTTTGCTTGACCAACCGCATGAGATTCGGATAGAGTTGTCCGGTGAACCTCTCTTGTCACTCCAGAACAATGTCGATAAGGAACTTATGAGTATATTCCCTAATCGCCTTATTCATTTCACCTCGTATATCTCGATCGAGAAACTTCGATTTGTTCCGCTCTCCCAACATCTCGTTTATCACCTTTGAAGAAGATTGACTTTGTCGTGAGTTGATTCGCTTCTTGTTGGTCACGCCTTTCTTCCCGACTTGCCGACGCCTTTGACAATCTTTGTTTTAGCTCGTAATATCCAAGTGTCGGTTGGTTTCTTTACCGATCCGGATGCGATCCGTGGTGCCTTTGGATGGTTGTGGAGATGAGTGAGAAGATGAGTCCGACGATGATGATTCATGAGGAGGCTCGAGTCCTTCGTGGCTCAAGTTTGTTCCTTGCTATGTGGGACTATCTAGAAGATAGTCATTGGCTTCCTTCGCTTGAGCCTTTCTCGCAGCCTTGACCTTTGACTCTTCATCAACTTGAGCTTGAGCTTCTTTTTCTGCTTTTTCTTTAGCCGCAGCCTCAACATCTTCTTTAGGAATTTTCTCAGACTTCTCCATTTCTGGTTCCTCAAAGTCATAGGTGATAGAATCCTCTAGTTGCTTCTGTTCAGATTCGTGGGTGGTGGTACCAGTTCCCTTATCGGGTTGATTAACCGCATCGGAAACTGGTGTAATTAGTGCACCACCACTTGACCCTCCGGGGCCACGAGTCTGTTGAAGGTTGAATTCTTTAGCAACATGTTGAAGTCTGAGGTTCTTAAGCTTCTTTCTGTAGTCTTTGTCTTCATCCATTGGCTCTTCATCGGAGCTCTCTTCTTCCTGCTCTTGCACTGGAGTTTTCCCTTTATCGACTTGGGACTTAGAGGTTTTTCAACTGTTAGTGTATCATCTGCAGATTCGAGTAGGTAACCTCTTCATCCGATTCGAGGCCCTCCAGTCCTCATCCATCGTTTGGGTTCGGTTTAGGATTTGGAATAGCAACCGCTGATGGTACTTTCCTTTTTCCGAGGGATTTCTCTTGGATACTTTAAGGACTTCGATTGCTTGTAACACTTCTCGCATTGTCTCTCCCGGTCTTCCTAAATGTGTACCGTAAGACTTAACATCAATGAAACCTACTTTGCGCTTCAACCGCTACCTGATATTGTTTGTACGATTGAAGTCCTTTGATAACATCAGAAAGAAGATAATCGCAGACTACACCTGCTTTTCTTCGTGGTTGATTCTTTGAATCTAACCATGTTGAGTGTGGGTTCAAGTAGCACGGAGTGATGGTTGGGTTCTTCAAGTCTTTGGGGAAAATCTGGATTGGTTTCAAGAATCCTTTTGATCAACAATTTTGTGTATCTGACATAAGGGATCTTGGAGCCAGGCATTTTCAGTTAGGTCATCATGTCATCCCAGATCAGATCTGCAAACTCAATGTGTTTCATGTTGATCATGCCCCAAAAGATTTGAAGTTCCATGAGCTTCGGATGCTCATAGCCTGTGAGGATCGTATTATGGTTGATATAGTGAATCGGGAGGTCTTGGAAGATGGAAGAAACCCATCTTCAAGTTAGAGAGAGAAAACAAGAGAGAAGGGAGAGAACTATGTGATATTTTATTGAAAGGTGAAAGGCTTACCCAAGAAATCTCACCCCTCCATGGAAGTATGGAGGGGTTTATATACCCAAACACATACATCTATGGGTAATTGACATAACAAGCCCATGTGTTTAAGGTAACAAAGATAGAAACAGAATCCCGCCAATGTCGCTCCATTTACGAGTTAGGAGCGATTCCAACAATCTTCCCCAATGGGACGATATAAGGGATTACTTACAACATTTACTTCAACTATAGAAAACAAATAAAGAAAGGTCTTCATAAGCTCTTCAAGCGAGAGGATGATGAAAGTTTACGCCTTTGTCTTCTTCTCGTACCTTGACTTGAGAACCGTTTTCTTCACTTGTAGGCAATGATGTAATATGCATAAATTGGATTAACTTCCCCCAATTCATGCCTTTGCATGTCTTTAGCGACTTCTCCACACTCCTTTTGGCGAAGTTTGAATCGACTTCCCCAAACCGACAACCGCCTTCGCAGATTCAAACTTTGATGTAGTGAACATTTCTCTAACTTTGACGTTTTCAAGACGCAATGAATTTGTAGATGAGCAAGAAACCACACAAGGTAACTGACTTGTTGCGGAAAATCCGTCGGGGTAACATGCAAGAAATCAACAAGATCTTCTCACATATATAGATGCTTCACACCAAACAAAACCACGAAAGACTTAAATGAAACGACTTCCCCGAATGTTACGGTCTTATCGAATAATAGTTACCAAATGAATACGCAATTACTCGATAAAATGACCGTGTGAGGCATCACAACATCATATTTAGGTAACTTCACGCACGATAACTCGTGAAAGTGAGACGATAACACCAAAGTGAGACGCTTGAACCACAAATCGCCTCATTTCTTCCTCTCGATCAAGAAATTCATGAAAGGAAACGGGTTTTGAAAAAATCCAAAACATCAAAGAAGCAGGAACACCTATACTCTTCCCCGATGTTTTCAACGAATCGTAATCATACACCACGATGTTGATGATGAAATTGGAGACATCGAAACCATGTATGTTCAATTAATCGAACAAGTGTGAAGTACCATAAATATCTTGTGAGAATCACACGATAAAACTTCTCTACTGTGTATACTCTTCTCAACTAACTCTTAACCAACCCCATTATCATTCTCGACGGCTTTTGTAGTGACTATCGATGGAGAAAACCCAATATGACGAACTTGAGATCAAGTAAAATAACCCGAACTTGTGACTTAAACTTGCACTATAGTCGACGAAGAACCCTTTTCGAATCTCGATCGAAAAAGGTAAACTTATAGTTTCTCAAATTATCCACACCTAAGTGTGACACTTGAGCACAACAACGTAACTCCTTAAAAGTGATAGTTATAAGTGTGAGCACAACAACGTAACTCCTCACATCAGTTCAACTAGATAACTCAAGTCTTTGTCAATCGAAACGGTTAAGGCTCGAACAAGGATCTCAAGAATCATGCATCCAACCAACCCCGATATCTTCGAGATACTAAGTACACGCACCCGTGAAATCCCACTTCAACCTAAAATAAATAATAGTGAATTCACGCCGTAGTCACATCTTGCGGTTAAATGCTCAAGACTAGCCTTTGTTAACGGTTAAGATGAACTTGATAATGGTTTCCCGATCTTGTCAAAAAAATTGTATTCCCGTGAAAATTTGTCATAACCAAACATACCACTCATTTTGCCTTTTGATATAACCCAACACAACTTACAAGCCCATTCAACAATTGTTGCAAATCCAAAGTCCTCGTAAATGTCTGCCCATATCACTTATGTGTATTAACCTTAATCTCAAATAAATTGATAAAAGGTTACAGTCCAATCCGAATAAGAAAGCCTCGGGCCCACCACACACCCTAATAACGTGGGTATAAATCACCACATTTATCAACGCTTAACCCTAATCAACATACAGATAAGTACTACGCCCCCATCTTTCTCAAAGTACTATATGCTTACATCTACCACTCTATCACCATCTCAAACAAGATACAACACCACATCCATTAATCAT
This sequence comes from Chrysanthemum lavandulifolium, assembly GCA_022545495.1. NCBI lineage: Eukaryota > Viridiplantae > Streptophyta > Magnoliopsida > Asterales > Asteraceae > Chrysanthemum > Chrysanthemum lavandulifolium. The sequence continues at coordinate 144,558,309 of CM040238.1, forward strand.
TTCAAACCACAAATCACAAATAAAGCTTGTCAATTATTCGAAACAACACCATCACGAACAAGCAACAAAACCCATTTCTAACAGTTAGCATCGGCTTCTAGATCATAATAATGGTCTCGGGTAAGGTTATTATTGTTGTTGTGTTACAGCAAGTCGAGACAAAGAAAAGATATAACAATATTGTTATAACTTCATCTTATTCAGTTTTGAAAAAAATGTCAATTCGTTTCAATTTAGTGTCTTTAAACGAATAATTTTGGTCTAAAAGACTGTTGGGTTATGCTTATATGTTGTTGAATTGATGATTTATAGTCTATAGCCACCTGTAAACACTAATTGGTCATCAATTCAAACTAGGGTTTAAAGTTCATAAACTTTGGGTATTCTTGATTCACTACATAATAAGTGTTAAAACTTGGTCTACATGCTCTCACTACTTATATGATATGCCGAAAAACTTTGGTGCATAATCCATGGCTAGATTTGATACGCCAGAGAACTAGGGTTTAGTCTACGCAGAAGATATTCTACGCCAGAATCGATTTATGCATAATTCATGCCATGTGTTGTTATTGAAATGAATATGTGTGCTAATATTGATGATTTGATAAATTTATTTCGTGATTGCTACACTTAGAATTCGTAATCAAGGTCATTTGATTATCACGATAAGGATTACCCTACGTGTAGTTATGTTACGCCAGAAGAAAATCCCACGCATACAACGCCTACGCCGTAAGGTTCTACAACGGACTACGCTGTATCCCGTGAAGGATATGCGAACAAAGGATCCCACGCTTAAGGTCAACTTCACGAGTAGCCTTACGCGTAGGATAATATATGCCACGATAAGCTCCCACGATAATGTCTCCTTTTTCTACGCTGTAACATTTCACGCCGTAGTTAGGATTCTACGCCGTAAGTTTACGCCTAAGCATATATCATTCTCGCTCACGCAGATCTTTGCCAAAACTACGCTTAACCTCGGATTGACCTTCATGATGAATTGTTACTTGTACAAACTTGTAAATAAACTAATCATATCATCACAAATCCAAAATGTCACTAATAAACTTAAATCGCTTGATATGTTGTGAACAATAAGTGATAAAATAAACTTTAAAACTTAAAGTTAACTAACTCACTAAACATTTCACGATATCATTGATTGAACATACAAGTGACTTAGGACTCAGAACAATCATTATCACCGTACATTCAACAACTAGACAATAAGACCTTCGTTGACTAACATTATGTCTTCGATATGTTGGTTCTTTTGGCTAATGTTATTTCGTATCACGACATGGTCGAACAAATGAATGTGGATGCACCAAGTTCTCTCCATTGTCGATATCTATGCTCATGGCTATCCAATGAAGATTGGAAAGAATAACCTCCGTGTTGACTTTGACACCCTCACTTGCTCGAATCTTCATGTCTTATTGCTATCGATATTCTCAAGACTCATCCGTATCGTAACATGCTTACTCACTCGCAACCATTCCCGAGATCTACATCCAACAGCTCGAACACTATGGAAAGGGTCAAAGGAAGGATCACGTGACAAAGGACTCGAACCACAAACAAGTCACTATTACACCGCACTTAATGGCCGCCTCCTTATTCCTCAAGTCAATCCAACCAAACTTTATGCCACACCCCGTCAAGAGCTAACTCTCCACCTTAATCGATGTCGTTATGACGAGGCTACGTGAGTAATCACCAAGCACTCTCACGTAGAGCTTAAGAGTATTCCTCAACCTGGAGAACACTCTACATGATCATCACCAAGTCTGCTTCGGTCAGGATAATGCCATGAGCATCCTAAGCTCATAGAACTGCAAATATTTTGGGCATTGGTCAACATGAAACACATCGCTATTGAAGCTCGATTTGGGATGACATGATGTCATTTCTCAACAAACTTGGCTCAAAGATTCCCTACATCGATATACTAAACTGTTGATACAAAGAGCTCTTGGACTTCATCCCGATATTCCCAAAAGGCTCAATGACCCGCATAATCACGACATGTTGACGGAGCCTATTCTATCTGTAAGAATCAAGGAAACGCCCACAAAGAAACAAGGTGTCAGATGCGATTTTCTTCTAATCAAGATGTCGAAAGCTCAAACGCATAAGAGATATCTCGAAGCGCTTAAACAAGGCAAAGTTGGTCATCTTGATGAAAAATCTTCTGAACACCGTCAGAGAACCGTAAGAGGAAGTACAGAAGCACAACAAGTATCGTGAGTCAAAGGAAGGTTCCTAAAAGGAAAGCTCTTCTAAAAGGATTGTTCCCAGAAGGAAGCCAAACCTATTCCCACACTTGAACCTCAAAGACAACTTAGGATGAGAGCTCAAGATACTCGAGAGATGAAGAGGTTCATTACTCGCAACCGCAACCCAAACACCGCCTCGTGACAAAACCTCCAAGTCCTCCAAATTGCCCAAGAAAAGGGAAGACTCAAATATTGTACCTTATGATGAGAGCTCAAGAAGAAGAAGAAGAGCAATTGGATAAATCATAGGAAAAGTTTCACAACGTCCGACACATTCAAAAGGTCAGCCGAATTTGCTAAAGATCAAATGGGTAGCCCGGAGGATCAAGTGGTGTTGCCACCTCACCAGATCCCGATGCGGTTAATCAACCCGATAAGGGATCCGTGCCACCACTCTTCGCAACAACAACCACTGTTGAGGACACTATTGTGTATGATTTTGAGAAACAGAACCGAGAAAGAAAAGTCTAGAGATGACGAGGATGATTATACAAAGTTTCTTCTAGACGGTCCAACACACTCAAAGGAGAAAACCTCGAAACTCCTAAGGACATGAAGACTCCTCATGTCTCCTCATCATCGACTCTTCATCTCACTCATCACCACCACCATCAACGAAGTCAACCAGATCATCATCCAAATCTGAAGAAACCACCAAAGTCTTGGATCTCTGGGCCTCATAAAAGGATTGTAAAAGTCGCCCAACAAATCGTAAAGAAGGACATAACTTACGTAAAATGAATTGGTTTGTCGACCAAATTCAAGATTTAAATGATGAGAAAGACAAGATGGAGAAAGAAAGGGAATTTGTTCGTAAGTTCATGAAGAGTCATCGAAGAGGAACCGAACGAAATGATCAAGGTTACACTAACAAGTACCTTCGTGATATCGCCCAAAAGTCCAAAAGGAACTGGAAAAGACAGAAGAGATCATACCCACAAGTTTCTTCTCAATTAATCCCCGTGTGACAAGAGAAGTATTTTCGCACAACTCACCCTAACATCGCTGCATTGGTTAAACATACAATGGCAAAAGAAGTCGATCTCTCCGAACTGAAAGTTAATCGCTAAACTTGTGATGCAAATGTCAAAGAGATCCGAACGCTTACTTCAGATGAAGCTAAATTTTTCAAATTTACTTGACTATCAACTCGCATCATCATGCAAGGAGTCACCGATCAACCCAAACGACCAAGAGATGACGATGATAAGGATAAGGACTCGCACCTAAACATCGAAATACCTGTAAATCTACTCTATGCCACCTCCACCACGTACTTCTTCTCAACATAAGTCTCCTCCACCTCGGTCTTCTACCGATAAACCTCGTGACGATTCCGAGTTACCACCCCGACTCGTAAAACCGGTGATCACTTTGAGTATTCGGTGGTGACGATGAAGAGGTCCTCGAGCCCGACAACAACCCACCTCACCAAAACAAGTGCGAAACCAACATCATCATCAAGGCCTTCAAAATGAAGAAGAAAACGATCAATGACGCCGTATCATGGCTTGATGACGATAAAATCGAATTTGATTGGTTTGCTACTCTTGTTAATGTCACTCCCTACCCAAGAAGGTCAAGAATTGGTAGACGGTAGTACCTTGAGCATGCAAAAATCTTGCAAGAAAGATTCCGTGTGAAGAAGATGACGAAACCGAGTTGAAGCGCATCAAGAATGACGATTCTTCTCTTGAAAACAGCTCGGAAAGTGCAATCGAGGTTGAATATCACCTTGAAAACATTGTCGAGCCATGTCTAACAACATGGATTGGCTCAACCTGTATAAACATCGACTTCACTAAACGGAACAACCCTCCATATTACACCGATCGACCAAACCTCTACCAACAATCGCCAATCGATGAACCAAGGATTCCTTCGTATATTTCTTCAACATGCACTGATTTTCTTCTCCATGGTGGCGACGGTTCAAGAAAATACGCTACATCATTAACTCTTCCATTCCCCCGGCTACCTACTCAAACCGTGATAGCTATCGAGGAACGGCAAATCACTTGTTTTTCGACAACGCAAGCATATGACCAAGATGCATTGTATGGGATTCATCATTGGCCCCGAACGCCAAGAATCTACTACGTGTCGCCCGGGTTCAAGTCTCAACATGAAGTGTATTGCTCAAAGAACATCGTGGCCATCAAACACATTGATCTCAAGTCTAAGTGGGACTACACATTCTTGAAGAATATCATAGTCAAACGACAAGATGAACAGACTATGAATTCTCGAGGTCGACTTTGAGAACTTGTCACCAACGACATCGAAGACATGTATCTTGCCAAAGCATGTGGTCGATGAGACAATTTCGATCGAATTCAACGTGAATTCATCAAGTCGGCTCATCTTCATTAGACGACAGATCAAAGAACGATCAAGATATCCAGATGGTCGTTGAATCATATCGTAAACGTAAACTTCACTCCACCATTTTGATCTTCCGACATCAACCACTCAAACAACTTACGCCATCAAGAAACCTTTCGGCATTGTTTATCAGAAGTGAACTTCGCAGAACCGCTTAATGGCGTGTAGTGAGCTCCATAAATTCGGGATCATACCTGAAGATGGTTAGGGATGGATTGGCGATGATTGAAGGATATACGCCAAGGTTGGGAATCCTAAGCTACCGGAATTCTCGTGAAAGGAGGGATGTGAGACGATCATCACCATGATTGATGAACGTTGTTCGGCGGACCGCCTGCACGCTGAGAGCTATGTTGGTGGTCGCACCTGTGATTAACATCACCGGTTTTCAACGCCCGCGCACTTCGAACATCATCGCACTTCCGGCACCCCTGAATTGTTTCCTTCATATGATTTTGGATGTATGATTATATATGTGAATGGCTTGTGCACACATAACAAAGGTACAACCCGTAATGGTCAAGAAAGGACCCGTGGTACGCCTCGGTGCCACAATCCTTATAAAAGGAGCGAAAGCTTCTTATTTTTGAGTAAAACCTATCAAACCTTTCATTTTTTCAAGGTTTTGCTCAAAAAGACAAGTACTTCCCCTTAAGATTTCACAAAACCTCAACCGTTTATATCACTAATTGAGGGGGAGTATTTGATGAAAACTTTGTTCACAAATTGTTCACAGTGGTCACTCTTCCCGCAACACTCAAAATGGTCATATTTATTCTCAAACCGTTCAAAAACAACATTTTTATATGCCATTTTTTAGGGGGAGAAAATTGGGTGATAAGAAATATGTTGTACATAATGCAAATGAATCTGTGTACTTCAGACTTAACCAACGAATTGACGATACTAAACTGTTTGTAACTCGAAAAGACTTGTCTCGACGGTAATAATTTCAAGCTAGTTAGCTAGTGATGTAAACGTGTCTCGCAAAGGACTTGTCTCGAGTAGAAAGTACCATTCGAGAAACTTTTGATAGACATGAACTCGACGGGTTTGACAACCTTCCAAGGTTTGTCTACACCTTCAAGGTAGTTATTAGAGCTAGTTGTCACCTAAAAGTCGACAATATATCTCTTTAACTATTCAACGTAACCGTGTCTCGCGGGAGATTGTCTATCCTTAGTGGATCAATTCATAAAGTGCGCGCTTTTCCTCACTGCATTTAACCATTAAAACTATTAAGCACATGTGAGGGGAGTATTTATGCAAAACTTATCTCTCATCGTGGTTCAAACATGTTTTTCATTTACAAACCCTTTGAGAGATATTTTAACTTACAAATGGTTATAATGGCAAACATAGGTTAGTCATGGAGTTATAAGGTGACTAAGGTTAGGAATAACTGTCTATGATCCGCCAGAGCCGAGAGGATCTACCCAAGGACACTACCATTAGTTAGTGTTAGAAGTCTTTAGGAATGATTATAAAAGGAGAAAATGAGAATCGGAGAAAGAAGGAGTTGAAGAATCAAAAAGAAATGTAAAGTAAAGGGTGAAAAGAAATAGCCTCCATTATTCAACTTAGGGCGTACACCGGTTCAATTATATATACCGGGTTGTCACTTAGTGACACCGGTATTGAAGATTAAAGTCGTCATGGACCCGGTGGACGCATGCACTAAACCTTCTTAGCCACTCAAGTTTCTCTCAATGTAAGCTTGTTTCATTCTCACAGGAACCCTACATAAACTATTGGCTTTCTTAGAGATCATCGATATTGAAGAAGGAGACCCTCTCCCTAGTCTCCGTCAGAAAACCAAAACGCACTGCTGAGTCTAGAGCCACGAGATTCATCAAAAGATCTCTTAGGAACATTTGACATTTAATCACTTGTTGATCAACAAATAAGATCTTGATGATTCGCTGGTTCATATCGAGTCCTTCACTGATCTTAGCAACTGTCGAGAACATTTATGAGAGGTTCACATCCGTGATCCTCAATGATTGAATGGAAACCCCGCCGTGGTCAACATCAAACAACCGACAAAGAAGTCATTTCGGTAACTCCCCGTGATTACGCGGAGTGTGTCTCAAACGGTCTACGTCAGAGGTGATGCTTCGTGTACTCAATGACTATCCGAATCTTAGATGTACTTCGGCACATCGCTATCTCACGTGTGGGACTCGCTCAGAACGGCCTTTGTAAGAATTAGAGTTGTGTTTTCACACTATGTCATAACACTCTCAAGTTCAAACTTGTAAGTGCCGGAAACCGCTTATTACTAACCGCTTGCAATGTTTTCTTCTTATGGAAGTCGGAGCGGATGATCGTCGACTCTTCTCATGCTCATGCCAACATCATCACTAATGGAAGTTCTATCCAATGCAACACAATGTAATGATTCTCCTTCTTATCAAAGAATCTACAAAGTTAAAGACTTAAAGAACTTCATCAAGATTAATTTCCAACGCCAAAGAGCGTGTGAGCATGTTGAAGAATGATGTGGAGACACCGGAGCAACAAGGCACTGAGCGCATCGATGCGCATAACAACATAATATCACTTTCACCACAAAGAACAATGATCAAAGAACAAAGTCAATGATGACGCCAAAGCGTAATCGCTCAAAGTTAACGATCTCTACACCGGGAGATTGTTCAATCAAGACAATTCCTCTCACAAGAAAGAAGAATGTCGAAGACGCCATCACACTATTACATCAACGCCTTCACCGCTTACATTCATATATACTGGGAGATTGTTGAATCACTTTAAACAAGATTCAAGTATTTATATTTCATATGTACAGGTAGCTTTGTTATGCCTTTATGTTTGTTTAAGGTCGAGTTATGTAGAGGCCCATAAGTTGATCCAAGTGATAAGGAATAGGGAAGGGAGGGAGTGCCCCAGCTCCTTGCTATATAAACTATTGTAAACCTCATTTGAGGTTGGTTGTTCGTTATACATTCATTCCTCCGATAATCGTTACAGTGTGTGTGTGTTTGATTATTCATCGCTTATCTCTTTTCTTCATAAGCTTGTGTTGTAAAACCATTCACCCAACCATTTGGTGATTGATACCACCGTTAGGTCACTAGTTTTACAAACACGCTTATAGAGAAAGAGATAATGCGATTGAACAAGTATCAAACACACACACACACAATATTGTAAACCGGTTATGCGTAGGAGGTGAGTGAAAGAATATAACTTGAACAACCAACCTCAAATGAGGGTTTACAATAGTTTATATAGCAAGGAGCTAGGACAACACCTCTCCTTCCCTATTCCTTATTGGCTTGGACTGCTTATGAGCCTTCTACATAAGCTTGACCTTAAACAAACATAAAGGCCAAACAAAGCTACCTATTACATATGAAATATAAATACTTGAAATCGTTTAGGAGTGATTCAACATAGCCATCGCCACGTCCGAAACGGATTTAGCAATCATAATGTATGTTGTTCTCCATGGTTGAGGAATATTCTTGAGATCTAATGAGGAGTGTTTTGTGATAACTCCAGCCTTCATCATAGCCGATGTCCACCATGAATTGGAGAACTGCCTCCCGTAGGGAGTAGCAGAGAACCCGAGGCTCGATGGTCGAGAAGAAGAACAGCCCTTAACCGCAGGGAGTGATGGTGACTTGTTTGTGGTTAAGCCACCATCCACAAAGACTTTGACCTTTGACCTTTGTATCGTGTCGAATTGGTGAACATAGATCTCGCAACAAGAGCGTAATTTGTGAGCATGTTCTGGTATGGGTGAGTCTTCAGAATATCCACCGCAATCTGACAAGAAGACTCAGAGCAAGTGAAGTTGTCAAAATCAACTCAGAGGTTGTTCTTCCCAATCATTCCATTGAGAGAACATCTGGTGCATCAACATTTTCCATTTGGACATCCATATCGTGATCTGAAGGATATTTAGCCAAAAGAACCAACATATCGAAAGACATTACGTTAGTCAAAAGTTGATTTTATTGTCTAATTATTGAATGTGATATGTTAATGAATGTTACGAGTCCAATGTCACTTGATTGTCCAATAGTCCAAAGTAGTCTTGATAAGTTTCGTGAGTTGATTAACTTTGAGTTTTAAAGTCCAAATTGTCACTTATTTTCACAACATATTAACCATTTAAGCTTATTAATGACATTTTGGTTTCGTGACGTTATGATTTATTTATTTACAAGTTTGTACGCCAGAACAATTCACAATTTTGGTTAAAAATTAGGCTTAGGCGTAGGATTTGCAAGCTTATGCGTAAATGTAAGACCATACGCCAGAGGCATAAGCTTATGCGTAGGATCTTGACTTACGTAAGAAATGCTACGACAGGAAAAGAGAGCCTTAGGCATAGAGCTTACGCGTAAGCGTATGTGGAAGCTTACGCGTAAGGTTTACTCGTAAGAGTGAACCTTATGCGTAAGACTCACTATTTACGCATATCCTTCATAGGATACACGTAGTCCCTCTGTAGAACCTTATGCGTAAAGGTTACGTGTAAGATTTCTCTTACGCATAACATTCCACGTGTAAGGTGATCCTTATGCGTAGGAGCACAGTTAACCTTGATTCTGAATATTTCACGCGTAATAACCTGAAACAAATAAATCACAACTCATCCATTAACATGTTTATTCAATCCTTTCGCCTTATATGAAATCGTTAATATCCATAGTTACGCGTGAATTGTTTCACGCTGTAGAACTAAAACCCTAAGATTCAATTCCTACGAATAAGTGATTTAGCCATAGAATGTGCACCAATCATTTTCTGGGATTACTTAGAGGGCTAGTGAGTTGTCTTAAACAAATTTTAACATCAACACCTTCATGAATCAAAAATACCCAATTCTTATGAGCATAAACCCTAAAATTCAATTTCTCAACATTTGATGTTTCTGGGCATGATTCAAGTTTGGATTTGGTCAATTAAACATGTCTAAAGCATAAGACAACCATCTAATTCACCAGAAACACTCTCATGTGAAAAGACCTAAATTCACGCATAAACCCTAATTTTTGAAATTGATTGATTTATGTTTCTGGGTGGATTTAGTTGAGAGAAATGGTTTTAGAATGATTATATAAACATTTTGACACACTCATTTCAACACCAAATGCCCAGAACATGATTCCATGTTTATACGCATATGCGTAAAACATGAAATCCATCCTAGGGTAAAATTTAACCGTTGGATTTTTAAACAAATCAAAACCATTGTTTATAATCACACAATGATGCTAAAAACACTTACAGATTGGAGGTTTATAACACGGATTTGCGTAATGATTTTGGAGCGTGGATGAAGGTTGGTAAAAACATAAATGTTGTAATAACTGTAAAGAAATATATTTGGTGGTTAGGTTTTGTAAAAGATAGTTTAGACTTTTGACAATTTAAGTCCCTCCACCTTAACCATTTTCATCCAACGCCCATAACTTCCATTTTGGTTACTTAAAGCATGATATTTGGAAAGAAACATGACGACACTCCCCCTTGACTTAAGAAATAAAGAAGTTTTATAAATTTGAGTCCGGGGATAGACAATAAACCATAAATGTGACCACCATGATCAAAGAAACAACCGGTATGAGGTAACATGCAAGTACAAGGTTTTATGAAGAAGAAAATATTTACTTTCTCCCCCTCAACACTTGACCGAGAAAATACTGAATTTTGAAAGAGTACAGTGTTGACGGAAGTTTTGTACTTGCCATGTTTGAAAGAAATTAGATAGGAGAATATTTTTGAATTTTATCATATTTTATATTTTTGTATTTTTTTTTTGAAACATATTTACAAAAGAGGTTTTGGTGTTTGACTGGTGTTAAGATTGTTTTAAGAGTTTATCCAGTTCTTCTGGAGTCAAACACCGCATACCAATCCGGTGGACCAACTCAAGAAACCTAGCGTGAGCTAAGGCTTTGGTGAGAAGATCCGCCAGCTAGTATTCGTGATCACAAAGTATAATTCAACGGTACCCTTTTCCACATGCTCCTTGATGAAATGATATCAAGATCGATGTGCTTGGACTTGAATGTTGAACGAGTTGCACGAGATCGCAATAGCACTCGATTGTCACAAGACATCGGGATTCTCACAACACGTAATCATAGTCTTTGAGTTGTGTTCTCATCCAAATGACTTTAGCACAACACGCGGACATGGCTACATATTCTCGCTCATTGAGGATGTTGATGTACAATCTCGCTTCTTCGATTGCCATGATACCGCTTTATCCCCAAGAAATTATAGAGCTCCCAAGTGCTTTTACGAGAATCTAAGCAACCGCGTGATCGTCCCAAAAGCTATTAGTTCAGAGCCGAATCCTTCGGATACCGATTCCCAAGTTAATGGTTCCCTTTATGTATCGGAGGATTCTTTTAGCCTCAAATAGTGAGTTTCAATTGGTCGGATCGATAACGGAGCAAAGATATACAAAGAATACAATGACAGCCCACCGTCGTTAGATACATGAGAGACCCAATAATACTTGGGTTCTTGGTAGGTCAACCAATTTCCATGCAAATCAAAGATCCAGCTTGGTATGTACCATTGGTGTGGTATAGGTATCATGTGTTTGCATTCCATGTTTGTTTAAAATTTCAAGGGCTTATTTGACTGACTCAAGAAAATACCACGGTGTGATTGATGAACTTGCAATCCAAGAAAGAATGTAAGTTCACCCATCATGGACATTTCAAAATGGTTTTTCATAAGTTTTGAAAAAGTGTTTGAGTACTTTAGATGTGTTGACCTAAATATGATGTCATCCACATAAATTTGAACGATTAAAATGTGTTCCCCGTGATATTGTATAAAAAGTGTTGGGTCGACCGATCCTTTAGTGAAATTATTGGCAATAAGAAAGGATGATAACTTATCATACCACGCCGAGGGGCTTGTTTGAGACCGTAGAGATCCTTGTTCGCTTTGTATACGTGATTAGGGAACTATGGATCAACAAATCCTTCCGTCGACTAACATAGACCGCTTCCTTCGCTTTACTATTCGTAAAAGCGGTTTTGACATCCATCCGAAAGACCGTGATGTTCATATGAGCCGCAAATGCCGTAAAAATCCGCATGACCTCAAGTCTAGCAACCGTGAGATTTATTCCTCGTAATCAATCCCCTTCTTGTCTATAACCCTTAGCCACCGACGTGACTTATTTCTTATAACCGCATCACAACATCTAACTTGTTTTTCCAAATCCATTTCGCACCAATAACATAGACCCCTGTTGGTTTTTCAACCAATTCCCATACTTCAAGACGCTTAAACCGATTAAGTTCTTCTTGCATGGATTCAATCTAGTTGTCGAAGTCATTGCTTCTTTAATGTTTTTGGTTCAGATTGACAAACGGTAAGTGCATAAATGCAATGTTCACCGTCATCAAGGCATTGTCTAGTTACGATCGTTGATTTGGGTTTCCAATTATGTTCATAAGAGGATGGTCTTTAGTCCAACGATGTGTGGAGGGTTGATATTGATATACATTGTGCAGATTAGAGGATTCAAATGGCTTGTAGATGATTCCGCAACATCGTGGCGGCGCTTCATTAGCAAACGGATTGAAGAACACATTTGGATCAAAATCTGCAGTTGTGGTACTTCTTGGTTCGTAATATCATTAATGGTTCGGGTCATTGATGCGTATTTGTTCTACCGTTGTTGTAGAATCAATTGGCGGTGCTTCCTCAACAAAGAGTTGTTGTAGCAGTGTATCGTGTATCGATTATGATCGTGTTGAGCAATGGAAACATTTGATACATCCGAGCACGCTCATCAATATCATCACTAAACAGAGGATAAAATAGTTGTTCCATTTGACGCCGAGTAAGTTGTAAACTTGGTTCAAACTGATGATGGGTTCGAGGAAGTTTAAACGGATATGACCGGGTTCCAAGTCGTTATGCTCGTGGCCATATTTGTAAGCTCATCGAAATTGGCATGAATTGTTTCCATAATCTCCCTTGTACGATTTATTCCGCATTCTGTAACCCTTAGAATTTTCACAAGATCCAACAAAGACCCAATGTCCGCTTTAGCCTTGAGTTTTAAAATCATCACTATCATTATTTGGATAGCCTAGAGATCCAAAGACATGAAAGTGTTCGAGGTTTGGTTTGTGGTTGTGGATAAGCTCATAAGGTGTTTTGTTGTATGCTTTGTAATCATTGAACGGTTTTAAGTGTAGCATGTAGTTGACACTGCTTCAAAATTTCACAAGTAATCTGAAGTTTTGCATTTATCAACATCGTTTTGCAGCCCACTAACGCACGGTTTCGTCTTTCAACAACTCCGCTTTGTTCGTGTGCAAGGCAATGGATGTTTGATGCTCAATTCCTACTTTCATAATAAGCACGAAGAGTTTGATTCATGAATTGGCCTTTGTCTCGCTCGATTTGTCCGATCGTGTTCCGAGTCGAACTTGAATTTTCATGAAAAGGTGATGATCATCTCGTGGAGCTTGATCTTTATTACGAAGAAAATAAACCCAAGTACATCTTGAGTAGTCATCCACAATTACCAAGATGTAGCGACATTAATCGCCGCACGCGATCGGGCCACACAAATCCATGTGAAGAAGATGAAGTACATGCCGTGTGAGTTGTATTCCACCTTTAAAGAAAATGAGAACGAGTGCTTTTCCTTGTTCAATGTCGAGCATAAGTGATCTTTGAATACCGAAATCGTGGAGACCTTCAACAAGTTTGTACTGCAAGGTTGGTTATGGTTTGAAAGTTTAGATGAGAGACGACGTGCTACAGCCGGATTTTGTAGATGTTGCCTCGAAAGTAGATGATGGGAGATGAAGCAATCATGTCTAGCATTGAGATTTGTAAAGACTTGATGTGCTGGACGTACATAAGATCGCTTCCTTGTAGATCACGAATGAAACAAATTTCTCTAAAAGCAACTTCCAAATCTCCATCACAAAATTGACCGACCGAGAAGAGATTGTGATCGAGACCTTCCACATAATAAACTCGCTAATTTCGATGTTCTCATTGATGTAATCTCCAAGCCCATGATAGCTGCCAAGTGATCATTCCGAATCGACAAGGCTAATGAACTTTGAGACAAAGTTTGATAACAGCTTAAGATTGCATGTCATGTGTCGGAACATCCGCTATCAATAACCCGTAGGATGATCAGACACCCGATTCAACATGCATAACACAGATGGAATAGAAGTAGATGTGGAACCCGAAGAGTTAGAGGGTTCCGATGCAGTTATAGGTGAAACACACATGTTTATGATTTTAGGTATCCATGTAAATCCAAGTGTTATATGTAACCATTTCTACCATCTCCATCTAATCTTAGCTTTGGTCTTAGTGAATGCACTAGGTGATAATTTCTTCCTACGAGGTGAAATGGGTTCTAAGGGTACATCAATGATTAAAGCATGAGCACTGGAAGGCTGTTTACCTAGCACAGACTTAGAAGCATTAGTGGGCCTAGAGATATTCCATTTTCTAATGTTCCGCTTCCGAGATAATATGGTCTTAGCAACACATTTGTCATGACAACCAGAGAACATACTTTTACGACAACCAACACAAGAAGCTTCAAACTTAACATTTAAATTACTTAAAGTTTCAAGATTCATTACAACACTTTTCCATTACATTTGTCGATTTAATATCTAAAGTGGGTGCAACGTGAGTCTTATTCAAAGTCCTAAGGTGTTCTTCTACTTCAGAGGTCTTTATTGTTCTTTTTCACGTCGAACTTCCTATTCTTCCTTGTATTGCTCCTAGGCTTTGAAGTGCGTGCTGGAAAAAGAGGCAACTATTCCTGTTTCAGTAGAGGGAAGCACATTAGTTTCTTGTGGTTTGTCATTAGATGTTCTAGGGTCATTTTGAATCTGTTTAGGTGTAGTTACTACTGTGTTACTATTCCTATCATGCTTAAGTTTCACCAACTCTGCTTTTAGATCATGGATAGTATGTAACAAATTTTGATTTTCATAACGAGTATTTCCATTTTGTCGTAAAACATCTTTGGTATATGCAAGATGATCATCAATATCTTTTGACGCTTGAGCACGAGTATTTTTGAGTAAATCAAATATGACACTATATTCCTTTTTAACTTTTGAAATTTCTTGTTCATATTTTGAAATTTGACAATTCAAATACACGTTTTCATCATCCAGTTGCTCAATTTTAGGATTAAGAGTTTTTGTATGCAACTGGTTGATTTTGTTTTGCAAAGCGGGTTCTCGATTATGACAATATTTTTGACACCATTGAAGACGACGTTTTGCATTTGAAAGCTCGTTAATCAAACGTTCATTTTCAACTTTTAAAGACTTGATTTGTGACACAGTATCAGTATTCTCAACATTCTCAACGAAATCGACAGATCAGCAGAGATATAATCAAATGCATATGCAATGAATGTAATAACACAACATTATGGATATCAAGACGAGATAACATTTTCCAAGAGTCGATCAACATCTTTTCTCAACAATTTCTTTTACGCTTAGTATTTGAAATCGATGTTTCGCTTGCTCGAAAACTCTTTTCATAAGTCCAAGTTCCTTGTGAAAACTTTCCCAATATATTGCACAATTTTTCAAATTCGGACATGAGGTAAAATTCTTTTCTAAAAATATCTCTTTGAGCTCGCTATTGAGGCGATTGAAAATGTTCAACTTTTATTTCGTAATTGATTTCAATTTCACGCTCCAAAAGTTTGATGTCCGATAAGAATATGTCAAAATATTTTATAACTTTACATTGTTCGGCCAATGGCTTTATTTCACTAAGTGAAGGTAAAGGACCATTAATTTGTGCATTATTGGAAAGGGCACCCTCATTAGAAGACTCAGAAGTAGGTGTGATAACCCAAGGTGTGTTAGAAAATCTGCTGTGTGACGAAAAGTAACGGCTTTTGAATAGTTAAATGGTTTGTTATAAACAACATTTTCCATTTTGACCGACTCGCCATCATCGTATCAAATTCTCTTGACGATTATATTCAACAACACTCATAATGGAATCATGAATTTATGTTCCAGACCAGAACTTCGTGATTTGGTTTGAATGCTCTATTTGAAAACTTTGGTTTGTAATCGAAGATTCGGTCTATATCCATTTGGATTTGGTTTAAAAGTAAACTTTGAATAGTTGTGATTGACTCACCATGTTTATAAACAACATTTCAAAACTCTTTGATTTTGTTTTGTAAGTCGACAATTTCTTCAAGATAGTCATCTATTCATTTCTTTGAATGATTTTTGTACTCACACAACTGTTTTTGACAAGTTAACAACTCGACTTGGCTTTTGAGTTTCCAAAGTGAGAGCGTTAAGTTGTTGTTTATGATCATATTTCGCTTGTTCTATTTGAGACAAGAAGCATTCTTAGATGCAACTAGATCACGATTCGTTGTTCTAATGATTTTTCGCTTTGGTAAGATTTAGCAAAAGCGACTTCAAAACCTTTTCACGCTTTTTCTTGTGTTTGAAAACTGCTGAGTTGATGTGACAATTGTATTTTGTGTCATTCTCAAAACATTACTCATGTTTCATTATTTATCATTTATCGTAAACTAGGTTTATTTAGTATCAAATTCACGAACCGTAGTGGTTTAGCCGTGAATTCATGATCATATCATCGAGGTCATTTCATATAGACTAAGTTTAGTCTACATTTCATTAACATCATTGTCATCATATTAGTTCATGCATGGTTTTGCATTTTACATTAAACGATAATTTTCATATTAAATAAACGTTATCGCGTAATTTATTATTTTGAACAATTGATCCATTAATTCCAAAATTATCCCGATATATTTTATACTCATATTAAGTTTATAAAATAATATTATGAGTTTACCAGTGTTTTAAATTTATTTTGTATATAAATTGTTATATTTATATAATAACGACGGTTTCTTAAATACTACACGATTATTATTATTATTTCACTCAAATTTTGCAAGAAATGTATTTTATAATTTTATGACCGAATATATTTTATCTTGAACCGTGAAAATTTATTTTTAACTAACGCTACCCTATATACTCAAAAGTGACTACAACTTATTATTTAACTTCATTTAACTTCACAAAATCTTACACTTATACATAATAATAAAAAAATATATATATAATTAGAGATGACTACACCTCCCTTGTCGACAAGGGAGGGTGAGTCACAAAGAATTTGCAAAATATCTCATAAGTGTATAGGTAATATACTTAATATATCACTCAATTTACTTCATTTTTGCAAGTGAAAAATCAAAAACAATATCTTCTTCTCTTCCTCTCCAAAACCGCCAACCAAGACAAGAAGGAAGGATCATCCTAAAATTTTCC
This sequence comes from Chrysanthemum lavandulifolium, assembly GCA_022545495.1. NCBI lineage: Eukaryota > Viridiplantae > Streptophyta > Magnoliopsida > Asterales > Asteraceae > Chrysanthemum > Chrysanthemum lavandulifolium. The sequence goes on from CM040238.1 coordinate 144,575,335, forward strand.
AAGACAAGATTATTTAACACTCTAGTATCACTCTTTGTATAGGTTTTGAAATAAAACCTAGGGTGATTAGGAAAACTTTGTCCATAAACCTCATCAATTACTAGTAAGCATTTCATACATATCATTAATTTTCATATTCATTGTTTTGGTCATTTCATTTTTATTTTGAGAAAACATGCAAGTTATGTGATGTTTATACCACTTTTTAAGGTTTTAAGTATATATATATATATCCATCCATCCTATAATTAGTTTTGGTGATGTCTAGGAACCCATGACACCCTAAGAAGGTGTATGGTAGGATTAGAATAGCTTCGGAGTTGTTTTGAATGGGTTAGAATAGGTTTGGCGCGAGAAAAACTCATTTCGACAAGTTTGCAAAAGGGTCTGTCCTTATTTTCAAAATCTGGAAAATCCGACAGTAGTTAAAAACTTTTGGCCTAGATATTTAGAAAATATACTTTAAAACGAAACCGTGGCCGCTTGAACGGATTAAAACGGAGCTATAACGAAGAAGTTATGAATTTTTCAAGTTGGCTATTTAAAACTATAATTTTCTCGAATTTCAGCAAGTATTGTTTAATTTGTACGAGTCAAAAATGAAGCTTGGGCATTGTAAATTATGTCGACTTGTCAAAATATGTTAGTATACTTTGATACAAAGCTAAGGATCTTTAAAACGAGAAAACGGATTTGTAACGATTAAATTATACACGCTACAAAAGTTGCCGAACTTTATTATATAAGAAAACTAAATATTATTTCTAATAGGCAAGTTTTACGGCAAAACAAAGAGACCAAGTTGAAGGTTGTTTTAACATTGATTTAGAACTTTTATAAAGTGATGTCTTTAGTAAAAGTGAGATCGCCAAGTATATTTTCCAAAATGTCCGACCGCTTGATTAGCGGAGTTGTAATGAATTAATTATGGTCGCTTAAACTTTGCCGAAAACCATCTTTAAACTATATTTTGGGACATAAGTACCATACTTAACCTCTATTTTCTTTATGTTCGAGACCTCTAGGATGGAAACTCATGTACTAAAACTTTGAGATAATCATACGAGCTTCCCAAAACCGTTGAGTTCGCTTCCTAACGCCGATGTGCACCATTTTACGACTAGCTTTTAGAGGCCGCTTTTGTCACTTTCATAAAAATTTCAACGACATTATTTTACTTATTTAAAAGTTATAATTTCACAATAAATCACTAAATGATTATCGTCGGATATCATTTCAATGTAAATACATGTGAAGTAATTTAAAATGGTCAAGACGTTAAAAGATTATTTTTTAAAAGCATTATTTTAAAAATTCATAAGTGGTATAAATATCATCCGAATTGCATGCATAACATTACATCATGACTTATTACATATCATATCATTCATAATAGGTCAAGTTTTGAGATTCACGCTACATTTCAAGTGTATCCACTTTAGTCATCATAATCATTGCAACAGTGAGTTTTCATAGCCCCGATTTATTCAAGTTTATATTTTATTTCAAACCTACGGGAGAATACATTGCACATCATTTTATTACGATGCCAAGTATATTCAAATTCATTACATTGCTTAAGTTACCTCATTGCCGCTAAATGTCCCCATTTCATAATCATGAACCGTTAATTTCATAGAAGCGAGGTGAGTGGATAGATCTATCGAGGTGACACCTCCATCCGGGTGGCGGATTCCAACCGGACGGATGCATTTCATTTCTTTATCATTATTGAGTTGTTTGGCAAAACACTCTATTGGGGCTTAACATCACCAAGCTTCGTGTCATGGACTTATAGCAATTGTATCATTTTGTGACGACATTGTCATACATAATTTATACTTGTGGTAGTCGATTAAACATTTACATAAACTCTATGAACTCACTCAACCATTGTGTTGACACTTTTAGCAATGTATTTTCGTGTAACTAAAGCATTCACTTCATGGCATGCATGTGGACATATCATAGAGTCGCGTGACGACGCTGCCTCACATGGGATTTATATACTTTAAAAACATCGCTTGACTTGTATCAAATTTATTTCGCACATAGTGACTTTCATTTGGGACCTATACTTTGTAACTCGATTATTTTATTAAATCAAACGATGTATTTTCCAAACGACACTTTAGGTCGCTCAATATAACGTGATTGTGATGCTATGACAACAATCCCTGTGAATTCCATTCCGCAAAATAGATAATTTGGGGTGTGATAGATTGGCATCAGAGCTTCGGTTATAGAGAACTAGGTTGCATCATTGACCCTAGACTATAACTACATCATCATAGCATCTCATCATTTCATCATAAGTGCATATTCACTTTACATGCGGTTTATGCGTACATTTTTTCGAGTTATTTACTTTCATTTCACATCGATTGTCACATGGATGCCTTCAAATACCCATTCCATTATCCTTTCTTGAGATTCTAACGTGGAGAATGTCTTGTCATTTCCTATCATAATTTTAATATCAGCTGATTCATCACCGATAATGTCGAATGCCGAGATAAAACCTCTAAGTAAGGCGTAAGTCACTCACCCTTTGTTTCACCACTAACATGTCGAGTTACACATTATTCACACATTAAGTCAACCATCGTACATTTGAAGCATTTACGACATCTCATAACCCATCTTTTGGAATCCATCATTCATTTTTGAAAGATAACCTTAAATTTATTATCTCATATCACATCCCTTTAGAGCTTTATTTTTTTTTACATAGGACCTTGCTACGCCTTATTTTTCCTCTTATTTTGAAGAGTTATGTCAAGAGAGCCCCACCAGCTATGACACAAGCCGCTATCCAAAAGTATATAGAGGATAGTATAGCTAGGCACTAGAGAAAGAACGGCAACGGTAGTTACTGGCCGTCATTGCCGAAACCGCGGTTGCTATCAAGCTACTAGACTTGCTACTATTACAAGAGTCGCAGGAGGTTCTCGAGTTCAAATGGTACATACCGACTTTAAGAGCGGTGATCCCCAAAGTTCGGAGGCATGTATGAGCCATTACTATGATCCGTTGGTTGGAAAAGATCGAGTCATTATTTCTTCTATGCGATTGCCTGATGACCGCAAGGTGAAATTCGCCACTAGTACACTCTCGATGAGGCAATGTTATGGTGGAATTATTATGCACACCTATTGGTATGGAAAATGCTTACAAGCTCTCATGGGATCAATTCAAGAGGTTGTTGACTAAGAAGTATTGTCCCATTAATCGAGGTGAAGAAATTGGAAATGGAATTTCTTGGGTTAGTGACCGCTGGTTATGACATCGAGACCTACATCGTAAGGTTTCAAGAGTTGGTCGCTTTATGTCCATCTATGGTTTTGGACAATGAGAAACCATCAAAGGTTTCATTGAGGACTTCCAAAATGCATTCAAGGAGATGTAACCTCTTTCGATTCACAAACAATTGAAGAGACCATCAAGGTAACTCAAATACTCATGGCTCAAGTCACAAGAGGAAAACTTTATCGACAACAACAACAACAACAACAACCGCGACAACCAAGCTAACAACAACAAAAGGAAAGGGGAAAATGACCAGGGAGGTTATAACAACAACCACCAAAGCCGTAACACTAACCATCACCAACAACAAAATAGAAGACAAGAAGCCGCCAGGGTTTATGTTGCTGCACCAACAAAGGGAAGAGCTTATACTGGAAACTTACCACGATGCCACCAATGCACGCTACATCATGATGGTCTATGTGGTATATGCTTTAGCTGTCACAAAGTGGGACACCTTGCCAAGGACTGCAAAGGAAAAGGATATGTTGGAACTCAACCACTATGTAATCGATGTAAGTTTCATCACTCGGTCCTTGCTCGCCGACAAGTGCAAAAATCGTGACACCTCGCCAAGGATTGTAGAGGTAAAGCTATAATTACCGCTCGGATGTGGAGAGCAAGGACACTATCGGAATCAATGTCCTCGAAACCAAGGTCAACAAGTTGAAGGTGCTCATGGAATGCATACATGTTACAAGGAGGACAAGCTCGCCATGGTCTCAATAACGCGGAAGATCAAGAAGTTCGAAACCAATGCCTTAATTTTTCCTTATGTATTCTGTCGTACTAAGTTTATGTCTTCTATCGCATTCGGATCTTATGACTTAAGATGTACTACTTTTGATAAACCACTGTAAAATATTCTTATCTATCGTACTTTATTTTCTTTTCGATTTGTTATCACTTACGAGAATTTTACTTCCTTTACTTTAACCGCTATTTTTACGACAAGGATTAAATCTATGTAAACATTGAGAGTTATAACAACTAAACCGAACGTCACATTATCGTTCCCTAATTATACATAGCCTAGCTAACTATATCTAATTCTGGAGGGGTTATGTTATGTTGGGAGCAGTTATTTATAAATCTGAGTGCAAGCAAAATTTTCACATATTCCAAGTCAAAGTTATGCTCATCGGAGATATTCATCCAATATTTTCTCTATTGCAGTGTTTTATACACTCTTAATCAACGATAATCGTAACGACACCTCCTCATGTCTTCTTTCCTCGTTATTCATCACAAATTCAAAAATTCGATAGACTATCATCTAACCGAATTCGTGGACTCAATTCTTTTTGGTTGGGCTAATGTGACAATTCAGATTTTGTCATTCTCAAAACATTACTCATGTTTCATTATTTATCATTTATCGTAAACTAGGTTTATTTAGTATCAAATTCACGTAACCGTAGTGGTTTAGCCGTGAATTCATGATCATATCATCGAGGTCATTTCATATAGACTAAGTTTAGTGTACATTTCATTAACATCATTGTCATCATATTAGTTCATGCATGGTTTTGCATTTTACATTAAACGATAATTTTCATATTAAATAAACGTTATCGCGTAATTTATTATTTTGAACAATTGATCCATTAATTCCAAAATTATCCCGATATATTTTTATACTCATATTAAGTTTATAAAATAATATTATGAGTTTACCTAGTGTTTTAAATTTATTTTGTATATAAATCGTTATATTTATATAATAACGACGGTTTTCTTAAATACTACACGATTATTATTATTTCACTCAAATTTTGCAAGAAATGTATTTTTATAATTTTTATGACCGAATATATTTTATCTTGAACCGTGAAAATTTATTTTAACTAACGCTACCCTATATACTCAAAAGTGACTACAACTTATTATTTAACTTCATTTAACTTCACAAAATCTTACACTTATACATAATAATAAAAAAAATATATAATTAGAGATGACTACACCTCCTTGTCGATGCGGAGGGTGAGTCACAAAGAATTTGCAAAATATCTCATAAGTGTATAGGTAATATACTTAATATATCACTCAATTTACTTTATTTTGCAAGTGAAAATCAAAACAATATCTTCTTTCTTCCTCTCCAAAACCGCCAACCAAGACAAGAAGGAAGGATCATCCTAAAAATTTCCAATACAAGATTATTTAACACTCTAGTATCACTCTTTGTATAGGTTTTGAAATAAAACCTAGGGTGATTAGGAAAATCCTTTGTCCATAAACCTCATCAATTACTAGTAAGCATTTCATACATATCATTAATTTTCATATTCATTGTTTTGGTCATTTCATTTTTATTTTGAGAAAACATGCAAGTTATGTGATGTTTATACCACTTTTTAAGGTTTTTAAGTGTTATATATATATAATACATCCTATAATTACTCCTTGTTATATATTAGTTTTGGTGATGTCTAGGAACCCATGACGCCCTAGGAAGGTGTATGGTAGGATTAGAATAGCTTCGGAGTTGTTTTGAATGGGTTAGAATAGGTTTGGCACGAGAAAAACTCATTTCGACAAGTTTGCAAAAGGGTCTGTCCTTATTTTCAAAATCTGGAAAATCCGACAGTAGGTAAAAACTTTTGGCCTAGATATTTAGAAAATATACTTTAAAACGAACCGTGTCCGCTTGAACGGATTAAACGGAGCTATAACGAAGAAGTTATGAATTTTTCAAGTTGGCTACTAAAACTATAATTTTCTCGAATTTCAGCAAGTATTGTTTAATTTGTACGAGTCAAAATGAAGCTTGGGCGTTGTAAATTATGTCGACTTGTCAAAAATATGTTAGTATACTTTGATACAAAGCTAAGGATCTTTAAACGTAGAAAACGGATTTGTAACGATTAAATTATACACGCTACAAAAGTTGCCGAACTTTATTATATAAGAAAACTAAATATTATTTCTAATAGGCAAGTTTTACGGCAAAAACAAAGAGACCAAGTTGAAGGTTGTTTTAACATTGATTTAGAACTTTTATAAAGTGATGTCTTTAGTAAAAGTGAGATCGCCAAGTATATTTTCCAAAATGTCCGACCGCTTGATTAGCGGAGTTGTAATGAATTAATTATGGTCGCTAAACTTTGCCGAAAACCATCTTTAAACTATATTTTGGGACATAAGTACCATAGTTAACCTCTATTTTTCTTTATGTTTGAGACCTCCAGGATGGAAACTCATGTACTAAAACTTTGAGATAATCATACGAGCTTCCCAAAACCGTTGAGTTCGCTTCCCAACGCCGACGTGCACCATTTTACGACTAGCTTTTAGAGGCCGTTTTTGTCACTTTCATGAAAATTTCAACGACATTATTTTACTAATTTAAAAGTTATAATTTCACAATAAATCACTAAATGATTATCGCCGGATATCATTTCAATGTAAATACATGTGAAGTAATTTAAAATGGTCAAGACGTTAAAAGATTATTTTTCATTTAAAAGCATTATTTTCAAAAAATTCATAAGTGGTATAAATATCATCCGAATTGCATGCATAACATTACATCATGACTTATTACATATCATATCATTCATAATAGGTCAAGTTTGGGATTCACGCTACATTTCAGTGTATCCACTTTAGTCATCATAATCATTGCAACAGGTGAGTTTTCATAGCCCCGATTTATTCAAGTTTATATTTTATTTCAAACCTACGGGGGAGAATACATTGCACATCATTTTTATTACGATGCCAAGTATATTCAAATTCATTACATTGCTTAAGTTACCTCATTGCCAGTTAAATGTCCCCATTTCATAATCATGAACCGTTAATTTCATAGAAGCGAGGGTGAGTGGATAGATCTATCGAGAGTGACACCTCCATCCGGTTGGCGGATTCCAACCGGACGGATGCATTTCATTTCTTTATCATTATTGAGTTGTTTGGCAAAACACTCTATTGGGGCTAACATCACCAAGCTTCGTGTCATGGACTTATAGCAATTGTATCATTTTGTGACTACATTGTCATACATAATTTATACTTGTGGTAGTCGATTAAACATTTACATAAACTCTATGAACTCACTCAACCATTGTGTTGACACTTTAGCAATGTATTTTCGTGTAACTAAGGCATTCACTTCATGGCATGCATGTGGACATATCATAGAGTCGCTGTGACGACGCTGCCTCACATGGGATTTATATACTTTAAAACATCGCTTGACTTGTATCAAATTTATTTCCGTACATAGTGACTTTCATTTGGGACCTATACTTTGTAACTCGATTATTTTATTAAATCAAACGATGTATTTTCCAAACGACACTTTAGGTCGCTCAATATAACTGTGATTGTGATGCTATGACACCAATCCTCGTGAATTCTATTCACGCAGAAATGATAATTTGGGGTGTGACAATTGAAATTTTAAGCATTCATTATCCTTAGTCCGCAAGGCATTTTTTCTTTTAATTGCTTATTGATGTCATGGCATTTTTCATTTGAGATTTTTGGTCATTAATTAAGGTCATGAGCTCAAATTCTAGATTAGACGAAAAATTTTGTTCAACGCGAGTCTCAACATGATCATTATTTAGATCCTCAATATAACAACATAGTTAACTTGATTATCAATATTAACCATAAGGTCATCTTGATCACAAATATAACCATCGGATCTATTTGATTATCATCGTAATGAGATGTAGACGGCTCATGTTGAACACTTTGATCCTTGTCGGATGCGATGTTGGCGGAGATATCGATCGAATTATAGTGTGATCTGCACCGAGACAAGTCGCCGCTGTCATACACCGGCCTGTGTCACCTATGTGGAGTTCGTGCATGTTAGCCATTAGCATCATCCGATTAGCCCGCAAGTCCTCCATGTCATCATCGAACTGTGATTGCCATGAAGCTCGTTTTGTTGGTAAGAGTTCCACCACTTTCATCCTTAAGAGCCAAGAGTAAAGCCTCTTTGTGATAAGCGTTGCCTCTTGTCCTCGACTTTGGGCATGCATTAGCCGATGGCCTCTTCTCATTACAGCTTATAACAACAAGACCATTAATCCCACCGAGCATTACCTTATTCAACCACTGAGCCCTTTGTTGTTATGGAGCACCCATGTTATTCCTTCCCATTGATTAAACCCTTGACCACCGCCCATCCGATTTAACATTACTACGATTCAACTTCAACACGTCCATTGTTAACAACAAATGATTCCTTATGTTTGATGAGGTACGAATGCGATTGTTGGTTTTGTTTGAATATCGCCAAAAGCTCTAGCAATCATGACAAACCCTTGTTGCAATGCATCAAAAGCTTCAGATCCTCATTAGATTTATCGTAGTGCTTGATCATTGTTGTTGTTGTATGGAACCAATTGAGTTTCTTGAGATTGGTGCTTTGGACGGATCATATGGTGTAATTGTTGCGCTTGGTTGTGGAGGATTTGTGAAGACAGCTTGTAAAGTCGGAATTGAGGATAACAAGTTTGAGCCCACAAAGCTAATTGTTGATTATCCGAAGTGAAGGTGAGACAGGAGTCCACGGATAACCCTTTCTTTGTCAACTTCCTTTTGGTGGGGCTTCAAATAGTCGTACAACAATCCGTATGTAGCATGATGAAGATTCTTTGCTTGACGGATGAAGATGACATACTTTTCCCAATGAGGACCAAGACTACTCAGGAACTTAGTGTTGACAAAGAATTTTGGCATAATAATGTTATGTTTGTCCAAGTCATTGATGATGTCTCAAAATCGATGATGATATGACTCTAATGTCTCCCGGTTCAATCATGAAGGGTTCATATGCTAAGTAGATTTTTGATTCCATGTCTTCTTGATTGAGTTCGCCTTCCATGAGAAGATGAATATGCTCACATTGCTTTAGCAGCTTTTTGAGCATCAACACTTCAAGTATCGATTGGGTAATCCCAAAAGGATGTATTGCATTTCCGGCTCATCGCTTCAAAGTGTAGAAGTTGATCGGTAGTAAGTTCATTAAGATTGGCAATGTTGGTGACATCACCTCTTGGTGGATTAGCATTTGGATCTCCGGTGTAGTGACGAGAGGCATCCAAACGGACCTTCCAGGATGACCTTCTTCAAGAACTTTCCATGTGGCTTCTTTAGAGCACAAAACCTAAAGAAACTTATCACCCATTGATCGTAGTTTCTGGGAGTGAGCATTGGAGGTCTATCAAGTGATCCAGCCTCATGAATGGATTGTTGGCTACTTAAAGCTTCACACATCTTTGACAACCACCACGCTTCCTTTATAGTATTCCTGGATGGATGTTGATTGTTAAAGTTTGTGTAAGGTTGTACTTGAAGACTATGGGGTGGTTGAATCATTTGTGGTTGAATTGCTCCTTGAGGAAATTGTTGTTGAAGTTGTTGTTGTTGTTGTAGTTGATAAAATTGTTGTTGTTGATGGAGTTGTTGTTGTTGTTGTTGTTGAGGATACATGAGGGAAGTAGCTAGAGTATGGTGGTTGAGACATCTTGAAACTTGTGTTAATGATGGATCTTTGTAGTCGAATGAAACTTAGTTGATGAGGTAACCTTATGCGTAGAAAACCAGCTTAGGCAAAGAAATCACCTTATGCGTAAGAACACCAACTTACGCGTAAGAAGTGAGCTTACGCGTAGGATTAGCTTACGCGTATGGTTAAGGAAACCTTAGCTTATGCGTAAAACAAGAGCTTAGTAGTAGAATTCTTATGCGTAAGATTTGCTTATGCGTAAGACAAGGCTTAGGCGTAAGAAAATGCTTATGTGTAAAGATTCTACGCGTAAGTGTTTGCTTAGGAGAAAAGTCGAAGTGTTTTCAGGCTTATCCAAGCAAGAAAACACTGAGTAAACCAAGAACACTGAAGATCAAACCAAGGAAAACCTTACGCGTAAATTTAGGGTTTACTTATGCGTAAGATTTGTCAAGAACTTCCAAAACTTTGATTTCTACCCAAAAATGTTTCTAAACCAGATTTTTGTGATGAAACAGCTTCAATATCACCAAAATAACACAAAAGTGTGAAACTTGATGATCCAAAACTTGTATGCACCTTACGCGTAAAACAGACCACATGTATCAAACCAAGCTTTAAAATAAAGAAATATACATAAAGTTTCAAACTTTTTGCCAAAAACTTCAATTTTAACACCAAATAACCTTTAAAGTACAAGAATCTTGAGTTTTAAAGTGAGAAAATGAAAGCTTTTATGCGTATAAAGATTTGAATACCGAAACTTTACGCATAGAAAAGAAAAACCTCAAAAACAAAATCGTTCACCCAACTATTTGGCGAATGATACCACTGTTAGGTCACCATGTTTGTAACACAAGCATCAATATAAGAAATGAGATAAGAAAGGATCGGATGAACACACACAGACTTATGCGTATAGAATGAATGAAAGATTATGCTTAGGATAAATGTGAAAGTGAACAACCAACTCTCAAATGAGAGTTACAAGATTATTTATAGGTAGGGATCTAGGGCAACACTGTGACAACTCGCAATTTCAGGTCATTTCTCAAAACAATTTATGCTTCACAATTTCAACATTTATCGAAACTAAGTTTACGTGTTTCAAATTGCGAACTCGAATGGTTTAGCGGCGAATTCTGATCATATCATCACGAACATTTCATATGGACTAAGTTTAGTCTACATTTCATTAACATCATTTGCATCACGTTAGTTCATTCATGGCATTGCATTTCACATTAAACGCGTAAATTTTATATTAAATAAACGTTATCGCGTGAGTTATTATTTTAAAATTTAATCCGATACTTTCAAAAATGATCCCGACATATTTTTATACTTACATTTAGTTTATAAAAAAACTATATTTTGACTTTACCTAGTGTTTTAAATTTATTTTGCATATAAATCGTTAGTTATATTATTACGACACTTTTCTTAAAAACTACTCGATAATTATTTTATCACTCAAATTTCACAAGGAATGTATTTTTACAATTTTATGATCTCATTATACTTTATTTTGATATATTAAAATTACTTTTACCTAAAATTTCCTTAAATACATTAATGTATATTAAACCTTACAAGTTACATTTAAACTACATTTCACTTACACTTTTCAATACATTTTATACATAATACAATTTATAAAAAAAAATATATATATATATTGAAAGACACAATCCCCTAAGAACCGGCCTTGGAGGGGGGGGAAGTCATGGTTGGTAAGTTATTTCTTACAAAAGATAGATTTATACACAACTTAAAAGTCTTCTACATTATTTCATTCTCACAATACTCATTCAAGTGTTAGCAAAAATCTTTCTCTTTGGTTTCTCTCATCATAACCGCCTTCAAGAGTTAGCAAAGGGATCATCATTTTTTTTCTCAAGCACAAGTATAACAATCTAGATAATACTCTTTATTAGGTTTTGAAATAAAACCAATAGTGTTTAGGTTTAACCTTGTTCTTTGCACCTCATCATAATACTTGTAAGCATATCATTTATATTTTTCATATCTCCTTTTCATTTCATTAGTATCTCTTCATTTTGGAGCAAGCATGCATGATTTGTGTTGTTTATACCATTTTACATGATTTTAGAAATATATATATATAAGGTCATCCTATAATTATCCCCTTGGTATACTTTGGTCTTGATGATGTTTAGGAACCCATGACACCCTAAGAAGGTGTATGGTAGGATTAGACTAGCTTTGGAGTTGATTTGAAGGGATTAGAATAGGTTTAGTACGAGAAAACTATTTTCGATCACGTATAAAATGTGTTCTGTCCTTGTTTTATTTTTCTGGAAAATCCGACAGTAGGCACGACTTTTGGCCTTGATATTTAGAAAATATACTTTAAAACGAATCCGTGGCCGCTTGAACGGATAAAAACGGAGTTATAACGAAGAAGTTATGAATTTTTAAAGTTTGACGACTAAATATATTTTTTCTCAAATTTCAAGAACATGTTTTTGGTTAGTACGAGTTAAAAACGAGCCTTAAGCTTCACAAATTATTTCGACTTATCAAAAATATATTAGTATACTTTGATACGGGCTAAGGACGATTATACGTAGAAAACGGATTTGAAACGACTAAGATATGCACGTTTTCATAAATTGCCGTAACTATTATTTTCTGAAAAGCTATATTATTTTTACGAGATAAGTATTACGGTAACTAAAACGACCATGTTGGTGGCTGTTTTTAACGTTGATGTGGAACTTTTTGAAACGAAATGTCTTCTAATAAAATCAAGATCACCGAGCATATTTTTCAAAACAATCAACCGTTTGTATAGCGGAGTTTTAATAAATTAATTACGGTTGCTCAAAATTGGCCGAAACTCATTTTTACACAACAATTAGACAAAATCACCATCTTTAACCCTTATTATCTTTATGTTCGAGACCTTTATGTCGAAAACTTCGAACTGAAACTTTTAGATTTTGATACAAACTTTCCAAAACCGTCGAGTTCGTTTCCTAACGATCGACGTACACCATTTTACGACTAGTCTTTCAAAGCCATTTTTGTCACTTTCATGAAATTTCCGACGACATTATTTTACGACGAAAAGTTGAAATTTCACCATAAATCATTACAAAACCATTGTAGGATGACATTTTGACGTAAATACTTGTAAAGTGATTTAAGAATGGTCAAGACGTCAAAAGAGTATTTTTCGACGATAAGTAATATTTTTCAAAACTCGCAAATGGTATAAATAACATACGAAATGCATGCATAACATTACATTGCAACTCATTACATATCATATCATTCGTAATAGATCCAGATTAAAGTATCACACTATACCTCAGTGTACTCACTCTTGTCATCATACCAGTTTATCAAGTGAGTTTTCATAGCCCCGTCGTACATGCTTTTAATTATTTTCAAACCTACGGGGGAGAATACATTGCACAACATTTTTATTACGATACCAAGTATGTTAAATTCATTTACATTGCTTAAGTTACCGCATTTGCCAATTGAAAGTCCCATTACCCGAACATGAACCGTTAATCTTAGAAGCGAGGTGAGTGGATAGATCTATCGAGGTGACGCCCATCCGGGTGGTGAATCCCAACTAGTAATACGGATGCATTTCATTTAATAACATTATTGAGTTGTCCGCAAACACTCTTTTGGGGCCTACATTATGAACAGTCTCGTTTCGTGTCATGGGCTTAAAGCAATTGTAACATTTTTATGTGACATGTTTGTCATACCAAGAATATTTTACGTGACATGATTGTCATGCTCGATCTATACTTGCGTAGTCGTATAAAACATTTACATAAACCTATGATTTCTCACCAACATTATTGTTGACCGCTTTAGCAATGTATTTTCGTGTAATCGAGGCATTATTATCATGACATGGTTTAGGAACCACCTTTTGAGTCGCAAGGCCGACTTATAACATTGTACATTATGGCACTTTCTTTCAAAACCATCGTTTGGACTTGTAATATATTTATATTTCCGCAAACTTTGTAAACTTTGGGACCTATGTTGTAACTCGATTATTTATTTAAATCAAACGATGTATTTTCCAAACGACACTTTAGGTCGCTCAATATAACGTGATTGTGATGCTATGACATCAATCCCGTGAATTCCATTCACGCAAAAATGTAATTTGGGTGTGACAAACACACAAGCTCCCTTCCATTCCTTATTGGGCTTTTGGATAGGCTCATGGGCTTTCTACATGAGTCTAGCCTTGATTACTAACTTAAAAGCCTTAATTAAGCTAACTATTACAATATTAATAACTAACACTTGTAATCTAGTTTAGGAGTGATTTCAACACAAGGTTATAAATAGCGTGAGGCGTGGCATGGCGGCATGGCCAAGCCTCACGCCTTTGCGGCTAAGGCGAAGCTTTTGCATTTATAAGGCGTAGTATAAGGGGCACAAAGTATGAAAATATGTATATATTTATATCATAACTCATATATATCGAGTTTACAAAAACATGTGCCATAAGGCGGCGTGGCGGCATGGCGTGGTAGCATGACCAAGCCTTACGCCTTTGCGAGACCATTGCAGGGCCTTTGCGAGCCTTTTAGAACAGTGATAAAATTCATGAAAGCTCATAAGACATATAAGGTACCTGGCTAAATTATGGTGGCTTCTCAATAAGAGTCTAAGTATGGTTTAAAAATTCGTAAAGTGAAGGCTGAAACATACTAAAATCAAAAATTTGCTAAGAAGCTAAAGGTTTTGTGATTTCATATCATTTAATGTGTTTGGACTTTAAAATGTACTTAAATGATAATTATGATATATTTGGTCATGCGTTCCCCTAATTTTGATATCAAAACCCTAAGTTGATTAATTATAAATTGTAACTTGAAGTTGCTAAATATGGGAAGTTACTAAATATGAAAAGTTACTAAATATAGAAAGTTGCTAAATATAGGAAGTTACTAAAAATGGAAAGTTTCTAAAAATAGAAAGAAACCCTAATTATGTAACTCTGGATAACTATAAGCATTAAACTTATAAAATGAACTTATAAGTAATACGCGATCATTAATTTGTGTAGATTCATTGAAGAAGAAGTAACTTTCGATCCTTGTGTTTTGATATGGTTTCATTTGCGGTTTAAGGTACAGACATTCTACCCTTTCTCAGTAAGGGTTTATTCTCATGACTTACCGATCCTTGTCTTTGATTCCTTTTCTTTGATATAATTCTGTTTGATATGATCCATTTGATATGATCTTTTTGATATGATTCCCTTTGCTATAATTCCTTTGATATGATTCATTTGATATGATTCCATCCGTTATGACATTCGATCTGTTATCCGTTTTGTTATGACATTTGTTATGATATATGTTTGCTCTTTGTTTTCTATGATATGATTAAGTTATGTTGATATGATCTGTTTGGATATGATATGATTATGGATATGCTTTGATATGATTCGTTATATTCAGTTGCCTGACCTAACTAGTCATGGAGGTACCATAACCATGTCATTGATGCACCAGTGGCATGACACTATTTGTGGCGGTGTGATTAGTCCACGGCGTTCCCTTTTGATATGATATGATATATGTGATCACTTGGCCATTATGAATATGTATTTATAGTATCGAACTGGCATATGTATATTTGATTTTTTTGCAGGGAGCGTATGAATGCATCCTAGGCATTTTGTTTAGTTTTGGTGATGTGGTGAGTGTGTGAAATACACCCCATCATAGTTTGGTACATCTGGAGTCTAAAGCTCCCATGTACAATTTAATATGATTTGACGGATTATGATATGTGATTTGATATGTGGCTATTGGAGTGTCTCCTTTAGTATTTGAGCTCGTGGTCAGTATTCTGATTTTGTGACTATGTGATTTCTGACATTCTTATTCATTTGTTGGCTATGCCATACTTTATTTAGTTCTTCATTTTATTACACATTCACTCAGTATCCTTATGTGATTCATCCGACTACCATACTATACTCTAGTTCATTTGATTTGCTATACTCTCATTCCATTTCAGTTGGCTACCAAGCTTATACTTCAGATTACCACTTCATCCGTTTACCGAGCTATTATATGATTATTGGATTCATCTATTTACTATGCTATTATATAATTATTTGATCCATCTGTTTATCATACTATTGTGTGATTATCTGATTCATTTGTCACCATGCTAATATGTGATTCATCCGGTTGCCATGCTAGTATGTAATTATTTGACTCATCTATTTACCATGTTATACCTTCGTTCAATTATTTTTGTGGGCTATTATTACCATTTAGTATTCCTATATGCTATTTTGACTACCATGCTTGTACTTTTGTTTGGTATTTTCCGTTGCTTATGATCTTGGTTCGGCATAGGAATTGATGTTTACCTGACTTGTTGATCTGCAATGCTTATACTGTTCATGCTACTGTTTAATGATGTAATTTGGTTAGTTGACTTGTTTAGTTTGCCATTCTATATTCTTGTTCAGTTACTTCATTTAATTATGATGTTCGTTCAACATTCCTACCTGATACATGTGACTAACATGCTTATGCTTATGTTGGTATTTCCGCTTGTTATGGTATTTTTTCTGTTTATTAATTGTTGATTATCTGACTTGTGTGATTTCCATGCTTACATTCTATTCAGTCGTTCCCGCCTGCTTATATAATTCATCTTAGCTTATATATATCTGATTATCTGATTTGTTTGTTTTGCCATATTTATGTTTAGTTGATCAGCTGGCAGATATGCTTGTATACTGTTTGGTTACTTGTTTAGATTATGATATTGTTCATCAGCTCCTATTTGATTATGTTTCGGTACTTTTATGTTTGGTTATTTATATGTGCTTATATCGGTTCACTGATGCGCTGCTTTGTTTTGGTCTCCTTTGATTTCTGTTCCTTCTGAATATCTGTTAATATTGTGTTCTACAGGTTCCTCATAGACTCATTGTGCTCATTTGTTACTATTTCGTTATCAGTTTCCTTTGATCCATTTTTGTATTGTTATTATGTTTAACTTTCGTTTTGTCATATCTGTTCACTGGGCTTTTTAAGCTCAGCCGCATTTTCTTTTCCATGCGGAAGTGCCGAGTAGGACGCTGGGCTTTGATGGGCTGAGAGTAGGAGCATTTGAGTGAACCGACCCTAGTTTCCCTTATCATTTTGGACTCATTTTGAAGAACATTTGTTTTTGATATTACATTTTCTTTTAGACATGTTGTATTATGTATTTCCTTTTGAAGTCATTCGTTTATATGACTTGATATTTTATTTAATAAGACTTTCGCTTGCATTTTTAGTTAGTATGTTCTCGATATGACTCCATATTGTGACATTCGGACCCTTGTCGGGTTGGGGTGTTACAATTTTGAAGCATTTTGTTTATATATATATATATATATATATATATATATATATATATATATATATATATATATATATATATATATATATATATATATAGGGGTGTTTCTTGTGAGAAGTCTAATTTTTGTGAGAACGCGAGAAGAGATCTTAACCATCCATTTAATCCCTCATTTTTTTTAGATCTAATGGCTAAAATCAATCAAAATATTTACACTAAAACTATAGTAATCATCCTTTTACTTTGAATCCTACTATATAAATAAATAAAAAACACACACACACCTCATTTTTAAGCATGAAACCAGCAAATACTCTCTCTCAAGTAACCACCATTCTGTTCTTCACCGTAACCACGGACCGCCGCAGTTTTCACCACCGTTCACCCCGCTCACCACCATTCACAACGGTAATCATCATCAATCTCCAGTCACCATCATCTCCGTCGTCTCTCCATCATGACCTTCCTAATCTCTGTCGTTGACTGCGGCGTTGACGATTAAATTGACGTTTTCCGATTGAGTCTGATAAAAATTATAAATTTTTAACAATCGTTTGATGATGAATGGTACTTATTTTCAACTAATTATTTAATTTACTGTTTTTAGGGTTTTTATGTTTATGTACTGTAAATGTTAGAACTTGTCACATGTGAAGATGCTATATGATGCTCCAAGTAATTGATTCTTTTAGATATGTTGCCTTTTAGTCTTCATTTTAGTTGAAATTAAGCCTTTGGTTAGTGATTTGATCTTAATCTTAAGCGTTGGCTGCCGCGTCCGGTTAGGAGATATTGATGTTTAATAGACGATTATTTTAGTTTTATAAGAATATATTCACGTGTGAAAATTTTCAACAAGGAATCAAGCTTTTGATATTTCTAGTGTATTTTTTATACTAGAGTTGCAAAATAGGAGATATTGATGTTTTATAGACGATTACTTAAGTTTTGTAAGAGTATTTTCACGTGTGAAGATTTTCAGCAGGAATTGATGCTTTGGTCTTACTCTTATTTTAGTTTTATAAGAATATATTCACGTGTGTAAATTTAGTTATATTATCTATTTATCTTCACATGTGAAGATTATCAGTTAGGAATGATGTTTTGATGCAATTACCGGATTTAAGATTGGATTACATTATCTTCGTGTGTGAAAAATATCAGTAAGTAATGGATTTTTGAGCTTATAAGTGCATATAAAGTTTAGTTATATTATCTTCGCATGTTAATATTATCCGTTAGGAATGAAGTTTTGACGTTATTAGCGGATTTAAGTTTGGATTATATTATCTTCACGTGTGAAAATATTAGTAAGTAATTGATTTTTATGTTATAAGTGCGTATAAGTTTAGTTATATTATCTTCGCATGTGAATATTATCATATAGGAATGAAGTTTTGACGTTATTAGCGGATTTAAGTTTGGATTATATTATCTTCACGTGTGAAAAATATTAGTAAGTAATTGATTTTTGCGGTTATAAGTGCGTATAAGTTTAGTTATATTATCTTCGCATGTGAATATTATCATATAGGAATGAAGTTTTGACGTTATTAGCGGATTTAAGTTTGGATTATATTATCTTCACGTGTGAAAAATATTAGTAAGTAATTGATTTTTGCGGTTATAAGTGCGTATAAGTTTAGTTATATTATCTTCGCATGTGAATATTATCATATAGGAATGAAGTTTTGACGTTATTAGCGGATTTAAGTTTGGATTATATTATCTTCACGTGTGAAAAATATTAGTAAGTAATTGATTTTTGCGGTTATAAGTGCTTATAAGTTTAGTTATATTATCTTCGCATGTGAATATTATCATATAGGAATGAAGTTTTGACGTTATTAGCGGATTTAAGTTTGGATTATATTATCTTCACATGTGAAAATATTAGTAAGTAATTGATTTTGCGGTTATAAGTGCGTATAAGTTTAGTTATATTATCTTCGCATGTGAATATTATCATATAGGAATGAAGTTTTGACGTTATTAGCGGATTTAAGTTTGGATTATATTATCTTCACGTGTGAAAAATATTAGTAAGTAATTGATTTTTGTGGTTATAAGTGCGTATAAGTTTAGTTAGAAATGAAGTTTTGACATTAATAACGGATTTAAGATTGTGAAGATTATCAGTGGAAGTTTTCAGGTTATAAGTGGACATAATTTTAGTTATAATATATTCGCATGTGAAGATTATCAGTTAGGAATAAAGTTCTGATGTTATTAGCAAATTTAAGTTTGTATCACATCATCTTCGCGTGTGAAAAATATACGTAAGTAATGAAGTTTTAAGTAATGAAGCTTTAAGGTTATAAGTGTATTCGCATGTGGGGATCTCTAATTGTTCTGAATCACTCGATAACACTAACTGATCATACACGAGTACATACAATATATAAATATAGGTTCTTGCTGAGGTATATATATAGAGCCTTTAACCATATTTGGTGTTTTGTATTCGTTATCTGTTTTAAGGCTATTTGGTAACATGCTATTGATAATGCTAACTGATCACACACATACTTACGTTCTATTTGAAACAGGCTGAATCAGTAGGTTCTAGTGCAGTTGGCCGTAGAGTGGGTGGTGGGACCCAACAGTTTTCGATGCAAATTTCGACCAAAAAGGTACTCTATTAGTCTATTTCAAAAGTAATTGCAGTTACTGCAAGTTTGTTGTAAGTGGCTTACTTACAGTGTACATGACATTATGTAATTGGATTTGGTTATAGGTTGTTCTTGTTGTTTGTAAAGGGAGTGAGACGATAAAAAACATGCAAGCCAGTACAGGAGCTCGTATTCAGGTCAGTTCAAATTCTCACTCGAGGAATATATTAGCATAATGTTATAGATTATAAACTTTGATAAGTAAATTCACAGAAATTACCGATTTCTGCCAACGAGGTTTTGTGATGCTTTATTCGTTATTCGTTTGTGTTTATGATTAATCTGTGAGTTCGCTGATTGAAGTTGTTTGATATTTGTATGTGTTCTTAATGAAATGATGCTTAAATATAGGGCTAGTTGATGATTATAGTGATAGTTATACTGAGTAGGTAGTTTGTTTCGTTGAGTTGTGGTTTTAAGGAACTGGTTAGGAGTTTGTTCGCATTTCATCATTTTGCATACAGGGATTGCAGTTTTGTTATGTTTTATTCGTAACTCACGTTTTGTTTTTGTTTAATATGTAATGTTGCTGATTGAAGTTGTTTGATAGTTTTAGGTTTATTTGATTAAAGTTAGGGCTAGTTGATAATTACTATGATAGCTATAGTTTACTGTGTAGCCTTGAGTTGCGCTTTCTCAAAACTGGCTTGGAGTTTGTTCGGATTTTGTCAATTTGTGTATGGAGATTACGGTTTGGTTCGTGTTTAGTTTATTGAAGCTGTTTGAGATTGTTGTAGTTAGGAAAACTGTGTATGTGTTTAGGTTTGTTATAAGTTTGGTTCTTGGTAATTTGATTGTGAAGTATTTGTGTCTTTGATAAAATGATGCTTAAATTTAGGGCTAATCTATGATTAATGATAGGAGTGATAGTAAACTGAGCATGGCTAGCTTTGCTGTTGAGTCATTTTTTGCATTTAATCATGAAATAATGCTTAGAGATAGTGTTAGTGAGCGATTAGTGATCGCATTGACAGTTAACTGATCATAGCTATGTTTGTTTCTCTGATTATGTGTTCAAAGACTGCATAGGATATCCTTCTGATTTTCGCCAATTTACATCCGAGTATTGAGGCTGACGGCTAACATGAGACATTTAGCCTACAAATTAACTATTTGTTTGTAAACAGTTTCCCATAGTTAATTACTAATGAAGTTTAAAAGTGATTCATACTTGCAATTGGTATCGGCAAATAATTGAATTGGCAACCTCCAGAAGAAACTTCTGTATGACTTATGTATTGTTAATGCAGGGGTGAAGCTAGTAATTAAAGCTGACAAAGATAGGAAAATAAAGTTATGTTGCTTGCAATACATGAAAATATGTGGTGTTGATTGCGAGGATGTTCTTCGTCGTTTTCTATTCGTTGAAGGACCAGATGCATATCACCAAGGATCTACTGGTTCGAACTCTTTTTTACTGATAGCGTTCTTCTGTATTTATGATTAGAGTCTTCCACCATTCATAGGTTAAATGGTGCAGCCACTGAAAGTTCTGTATTTATGATTAGAGTCTTCCACCATTCATAGAGTCTGCTGTTTGAAGTTTGTGATAATGAGACAATCGAAAATTATTTTTGTTCAAGCAACTCTGAAACCGATTATTTGATCATATGCAGTTAGATGGTCATAGTTACCTTCACTAAATCGGGATGATTTTTGGGTAATTCAGTGTTATTGTTCTTCTTTGCTACTAATAGGCCCGATGTTCTTGGTTCGGCTTTTTGAGACCGTGAAGGTTCGATAGGCAAGTTATCGTCGATAGGTATGATGTTGTCAAAATCCTTCGATTTGATGTTGTCCAACTACTTGAATCGTGTGATGCATAAAATTTTAGGACTATGAGCTCGATGCGAATGCATATGCGCTACTTGAACTGGTTGACCATTGAGAACAAATTATAGATGTGTTTACTAAGAATTACATGAAATTTATTAGCTTTAATAGGATGTCGATTATGTGGATGCTTAGAGTTAGGACTAATCATAAACCGACAATGTACGGAAAGTCGATACTCATGTTCATCATTCGCATGTATGAATCAAAAACATCCGCTGAGGTTCATCAAGTCCAAGTTGAGAAAAGAACCCGACGAGGTAATATACCGATCATCGCTCATCTTTCTTATAATGATTTCGTAGCGACTTCTCTAATTTGATCCTTTTTTTCGGTTGTGATATTCGAGATGGAACATATCGACTTTAAGAGAAGTTTTCGAGAGTTTGGATTTAATCGGTTACTAAAAGAACCTTTTTATTGCCGATTTAATGCTATTATATCTTCGTAGTTCAAATTTTACAAAGTCACGTGGTCTAACGTCACTAAAATTCTCGATGCGGTTATGACCTTAATGTTGATCTTTAGACGTGCATGGTGACAAGAGCACCTTCCATCGTTTTGACAAATTCAATCAAGTACAATCCTGCGGTCGAGTAGGCTTAGGGAGATTTTCTTGAAGATAATCTGATCCAAGGTAAGCTTCATCCGTTTCAACTGACGGCATCAGAATTTAATAGAAACATGATTTAAACTTGTATAAATACTCTTTTTGTTAGGCGGATTTCTTGCTGAGTTGACAAAGCAAGTATTTTCGGATCTTGATGCGAGTAAATATCAAGTTTTGACTTCTGAATGTTTTTAGCGATTTGCAAATTCTTTTTCTTTTACAATAGTAACACTTTCCCGTAGTGTTGAAGTGAGTCTTATTCATCTGTTCTAGTCGCAAGATAGTACTTGTAGTTCTGAGCTGTATAATCTTGATGGTTATTATTTCTTGTATCTAAAGATGTTACGTTTTACGATGGTCGAATCTGAATTTCCATATATGGGAGAAAGCAAAGTGAGTGGGACAATTTGGCAAGTTGGATTGTGAATAACGAACTCTACAACGATAATGTTGTTTGGTTGATTCGTACTTATCAAGGACATTCATATTCACATTTCACATGCGAATTGTATTAATGTTAAATCTATGGAACATGACGCTTTTTGGCTTCCACGACTTTACAATATATACAAGGAAATGGGTATTGTCACATCATTTCGCACCATTCTTGACAACATATTCCTTCCTGCCTTTGAGGTTACATCGACCCAAGCTCACATCCTCGGTTGCATATATTTCAAAAGGTTTGGCTCTTCAAACTTGCAATCTTTTCTACGCTCATGTGTCCTGCATTATCTTAAGTTCTTAACCATATAAAATGACATGTTGTTCATTTCATCTCGTATGTTTTGTTGATGTAGTATCCCAACGATATGTTATTTTATATTGCGGGTTGTAGGATTGGATTTGGTGGATGATGAGAGCAAACCCGAAGACGCCTACAAAGCACATGCCAACGCCATCACGGTGGACCAATATATTCAACCCTCCTTCTCATACTACGATATTATTGCTATGCCAACCTCTATACCCTAAACAAGGCAAGTATCCTTATGCACAACATCATAAACAATCCGTGATGCTTAATCGAATCCGCAAGATAAAAATTATGAATTCGAGTATGTTGATGTTATGTCATAGCTCGTGAATAAAAAGGCATGAATACCATCAGATTCCGTCCTCATTGTGGCGAGGTATGTATTGCAGACCCTTTACCTCTTTATTGCTATTATTGATTATTGACTTACCTTAAAGTGTTATTTATTTGTCAGGCTGGCGACATTGATCATCTTGCTGCTGCATTTCTTACAACTCATAACATTGCACATGGGATCAATCTAAGGAAATCTCTTGTACTTCAATATATGTACTATCTTGCACATGTAACATAAAAAAATTGATTGTTTTTTGTTACCTTTTCATTTCCGTGTCTTAATTTGAAGTATATCTGATTATCTCTGACTTTGTCGTCAGATTATTCTTGCCATGTCTCCGTTGAGCAACAACTCCTTATTTATTGATTATCATCAGAACCCTTTCCCAATGTTTTTCCTACGCGGCCTTAATGTATCTTTGTCCACCGATGACCGCTACAAATCCACCGACAAAAGAGCCCATGGTGGAGGAATACAGCATTGTCGCTTCTGTAAGCATTCTACTCTATATCTTAAACATGTCAAATTAAAATTTACGAAAAGGAGAACAGGTAAAATGGTTGAAAATTGTCGAAAGTCTCGTTTTGACCTATTACCCTTCTTGGCAACCGTAGTGTTTGATGACTTTAGAAGGCGATAAACTAACCATTTATTTCCGCAGGTGTGGATGTTAAGTGCTTGTGATCTATGTGAGATTGCTCGTAATTCAGTATACCAATCAGGTTTCTCAAATGTTCTGAAGGTATAATTTACATTCTTTTAGTTATGTTTTTTGAATTATAAAATGACGCCTTTTCGTTATGGTTCTGCATAAAATGTCTGAATTTTACATGGTAACTGGTTTTTCTTTTTTCAGTCCCACTGGATTGGGCCGGAGTACTACAAGAGAGGACCAGATGGAAATGATATTCACAAGACTAATGTGCCACATATCCGACTTGAATTCCGTGACATGGTATGTAGTATGAATTACATACTCATCTTTCAAAGTGTACTTCTTTAGTCAGATTTTGGCCTGCATACAAGTGTTGTCTATCAGGGACCATTCGGAGTTCTAGAAAATGTTATCTGATTTTAATTGCATTTGGCTGGTACAGATATGGAGGGAGGAGATGCAACAAATTTATTTAGGGAACGTAACTTTGCCTGAATATATTGAGACCTAGCTTCTTTACTGCGATATGGTTCTCTGGAGGTACACTACGTATTTTTTGTTTTTTATTTATTATATCTTTCAGAACTAAAACATTTTGGAACTAAAAAACTATGCATGTCGTTGCCATGTAAAGCAGCTGCAGCTTTTATCTTTGCGGTTCGGGTGGCTAACTTTTGGTGATGTAACGGCACTCTTGTATGGAGCTGAGGCTTGGCATACCCCTAAAGCTAGCTAATGTGGGTCAACTCCGGAGTTCAGTGAAGGCTTTAGGTCAACTTTGGTCAAACCCATGTAATTGTAAATTATAAGAGGTCGTTACGACCCAAGATACAAACTTGTACTGTCATGAAAGACAGACGCAATAAATAGATTTTCTATCAGCTTTTAGGAGTGCATTTGCTGTGCAAAAAACACCTTAACGATAATGGTATTTTGTTACCGTTTGTGTTTCTTTTAGTTTTACATTACTAAATTATGTCTTTGATTGTGTCTTGCGAGTTTGTGGAGCTATGGTATAATAATTATGTTTGTGTCGACTATTATATTCTAAAGTTTTCTCAACGATTGGTAAAAGTTCATGGGAACGTCATTATGTCCGGTTTTGGTAGGCGTCAGGTGGTATAACATTACTCTCTGCGGATGTCATTATTTAGCAATTGAATCATCCTCATGGTATGGTCATTTCAAAGAATGATAAATTTTAACCTTTCCGTAGACCACTGACGAGTTCTTGGTTATTTTGTGTCGAAAGCAACCTAATCCAGTAAAATCGTAAGAGAGCAATCTGTTTATCTTGATTAAATTTTCCAGGGTTTCACACATATTTAACACAACTGACCGCAATGTCATTGTAAACCTCATTATTAATGTTCTAATACGTAAATGAAGTGACTGATTCCTAGATTTAAAGAACAAACAATAACAGATGTCGCCAAGACTTATTATCAGACATCTCTGATATCGTAAAAATAAAAACAAGCATACGGGGATTCGTCAGAATATTCAATACAAGACCACGCCACTGGACCTAGCAACAATTTGGAGTCTTACACTGATATAACAATTGCAACAACTTCAACTTCCATTACAAGAACAAACATAATTTGGTTTCAAAATTTACAATAACGATGATGTCGTATCAGAAGGGTATACGATGACCTAAATGCTTTGGCATATGAAAAGGACTATCTGTTCTACGATCAACCATCAGGGCTTGTTCTGCATCACCAAAGAAAGTAATACAACTCGGTTAGGTGACTTTTTATAAATTCGAAATGTTTAGTGTAAAAACACACCTCAAAGTTCCGAGACATTTCCTTCACCTGCTCAGCAAGTTCTTGCTTTTTTTTTTGCAGAAAACATAAACCAGTAAAACCTCAGGATAAATGTTTTGTACAGGGTTGGTCCACCCGCGGACACTTCTAGTGTTCAAGCGTGGTTAAAACTATTATAATGCATTTAAAAAAAACCATTTTGTTACAAAAACGATTTAGAAGTTTGCCTGCATTAAAAGACTTGAGTGATAATCACCCGTTTGACCCGCTTGACTCTATTTAACTTGTTCCCATATCGACTTGAATCGTTTCATTTGGGAACCATTTAAAATAAAACACGACCGAAATCAACCTAGACATATATAAATGGGCCAAAGTTGCCACGTCTACATAGGATATGTATATATTTTTTTTTGGAAGGCAAACTGCATTTATAATACCGGAAAGTGTACAATACAAAGGATATGTATATATTTACTTACGCTCAAAATTTCTTCCAAAGACTTTGAAGTCCTCACTGCAAATCGTTGAAATGAGCGGCTGAAAAATCACATTCCGTAACCAAATATCAATTGTCAAATATCATGGCGCCCCAAAACATCCTCCCTTTCATTGTCGAAAACAAGCCTGAGATAAGACAATAGTCGTATGAAAGTGAGCTTAAAGAAATAAAGACATGTTGACGATATCCAACTTATAAATACATGGAAGGCTTCTATCGATCCTCTCTCAATATCCCTAATAATAGTTTAGAGGTCGACAATAGATATACACGCAATTATTGCTTTAAACTTGCCACGAAAGACAATGCAATTAACGTAACAGTTTTTGTAGGATGGGAGGAATCGGTATTACTGTATGCGGGAAAAAAAATTAAGCAAAGTACAACAATACCATCTGAGCATATCATATCAAAAACAGCAAAGGGCATAATTATGAACTGTGTATTGACAAAATATGACATCGAATATAACGATAAAGTTGTCGATACCTTCCGACAAGATATCGCCACCAACACCGAAACCGGATGTATCATCATGAAAGCAAAGAATCAATAACTGGACCTCCGTGTGAACTCTCTCTCAACACATTGGCACTGTGATCATATGGCGAACACGCTATCAAAAAAAAAAAAAAAAAAAAAAAAAAAAAAAAAGACGGTAGTGATCTTTATAATCAGGGTACTTGGTATTATAACAAATACATTTCAGATGAAACATTAAAATCACAAGGCTACTTTTTTTTACCAAAGGTGTGTACCTCAGATCACCTTAAAAGGCTTTACAGGTTTCTCTTGAAATGCGAGACAGCTATGTGTTCAGGGAAAGCATTGCTCCATGGGAGAAAGAGGTGTGTACCTGATAAAGCGGAGGTCTACAAGGCTTTACAGGTTTGTCTTGAAATGCGAGACAGCTATGTGTTCAGGGAAAGCATTGCTCTATGGGAGAAAGAGGTACACACCTTTGGTGAAAAAAAAAAAAAAAAAAAAAAAAAAAAAGGTGTATGTTGACCCAACCAACCCATCCAGATGCATCATACCAAAAATACCCAACTGAGTGACCCATACCGAGAACCCACCCATTTTGCCAGCATGAATTAAGAGTAACTTAAGCTGACATAGAAAATTTTAATATTCATATTTTGCACAAAAGAGTACGTATTGCTTAAGGGAAATAATTCGACTTGCCTTGTGAACAAGATAATCTGCAAGCGTAGTGGCATCAAGATGACCAGCTGGTAAAATCTTTTGTATCCTGTCCAGATTAATAGCGATGTTTTGTGCAAACTCAGCTGACACTTCAAGCATTCCTATAATCGTCTTAACACTGTCAAAAACAGGTTCCTTGTCTTCCTGTAAATGAACCAGAAAACCAAGATGGTCAAATTACCATTCAAAGAGAACTAGTGGGTTAAATATAGCACCCAAAAAAATCATTTATTTTTGTTAGAAAATCATGTAAAAATAAAATAAAATTAAGGGAAAATGCATATATGACCTTTTCAATTTGTTTTTTAGTTTTTTCTGGCACAGTAGCTTTTTCTGCTAGTTCACTTTCATCCAGTAAATCCTGGTAGTAACTCTCCACCCGACGTGCTTTCACACCAACAAAGGCTTGCCATACCTGAAACAAGGTATTTTCATGCTAAAAGATAGATATGGCGAAATACTAATTTAAAATATTAAAAATTTCAAACAATATAAGTAAATTTCTCGCTTGTAACGGAAGTTCAACTTTCAAAAATTTAGAATCGGGTACTTATATTGGTTATTTTGAACTTACTCATACTAGACATTAGCAATTTGTTATATTTAGTACCTTTCTTGACATTTTCGTAAAGATAACCCATGTTATAAATATGATTTGTGAAAAGTTAACTATCACAACAGTTATCTAAATTTTATAAAGCGGTTTAGGGGTTGTATGAACCAATAATTATGCTTTGGGCAACTTTCAACCCGTTCGACCCATTTCCATTTAGCTTTAGTTTTTCATTATACCCACTTGACCCATCAGAAATAGAACATAACCCAGATCCACCCGTTACTAAAAAGGGAAAACTGGTTGCAATTGCCATATTTACTATAAGTACAAAAGACACCTCTCCTCTGAGGTCTCGTGGCACACCCCCACGAACAAGTAACTCCAATTCTATCAAAGGAAACGAATATGGCTCCTCGATCTCATTAACTCCTCGTTAGTATCCTCATTATATGGTTCTTCTTCCTCTTTATAGATCGCATATGTTTTGAGGACTGATGTTTGATCGGATCTATTTTTGACACAATGACACATAATATTCTCGATGGTAGTGAGAGATAATCTGACATCTGCCCAATTTCGCACTGCTTTTTTTTTGTTTTGGTGTCTTTGGTGTCCTTGGTGTCTTCGGTGTCTTTGGTGAGACAACTTTTTCAAGAACACTCTCTGTCTGATTGTCATTTGTTGGATGGTTGTCACTTATAACATCTGCCTCTCCACCTGATTCCAAGACGGGATCTGTTGTTGGATTGTTGTCACTTGAAACATGCGCCTCTCCACTTGATTCTAAGACGGGATCTATTGGATTGTTGTCACTTGAAACATCAGCCTCTCCACTTGACTCCAAGTCGGCATTTGTTGGTGGATTGTTGTCACTTAAAACATCTGCCTCGCCACTTGATTCCAAGATGGGGTCGACTCTTGGTTCTGAACTTCAAAGATCGCTTTAGTGACATTCTCCTCGACAACCGAGTTTAGTCTATTAAGTTCCTCATGCTCCTCAAGAAAGCACTCCCATTTTGTTGCCCTTTACTCTTCCTCATTATGAAATATGAATTTCATGTTGTCATGGTTATATGAATAGATATGTATCAAATCGAGCAAAGCAAAACTATACTTATCCATACATATCCCACCCACTACTCATTTGGTTGAAGATATATGAGGTACATTGGGACAACAACTAGCAATCATAAAGTACATGTCTTTGGAGTACTAAATTGTTTACGCCTTAAATAAAATATGTGACCCGTAAAATCTTCAAGTTCAAACTCAAGGTTTAAGCATAGTGTATTGGTGTTTAACAATATATTGCAGAGACACAAGCTAGATTCATGCATATAAATAGCTTTACTGATATAAACATGTATGCATCCATTTTATCAATGTTCAATTCGTGTATTTCGTATCGTATCAGAAGCTAGTTTAGTAATGAGCATTCACATGATTAAGAATTAGCCACTTACCCTATAGATAGCATCAAACTCCTTGAACGCCTCAAGGTACTGAGGTTTGACAGTAAATCCATATGCATCCCTGCCAATTCAATTTACACATTAGACCGAATATCGAGACACGCATTTAATCAATATGCTAGTCATCAATGTTTGTTCCATACGCAATTTATACAAAAAAGACAACCGAGATTAATTATATACCTTGAATCAGCACATAAAGTCGCTTACTTAGCAATGATAGCAACATACTTCATAAACTTCACCGAGACTACATCCAATAATATTTGTGAATTCTTTTAGCATGACGGCTCCAATAATTCTCCCAATCGCACTAAAGATGGGTGAGACGAATATGAAGGTAATAGGTGAGTTGACGAGCAATCCGGCATCATGACAAGCTGTACTGCATGATCTAATTTTTTATTTTTTAAGTACTTGGGTGTTCACAATGCTATGCTTGATTCTCGCTAAAGTTTGAGGCTCTTTAGTTTCTTTTTAAGTGAAGGTCAAATGTCCGTGTTTGTGTAATTTGATGTGTTTTATCCTGGCAGCAATGTACTTGGACTCAAACCATTTACATGCACTGTAAGTAATGTTTTACTTACAAAAGAAAAGGAAACCACACTTTGTTTTAGACTTTTAGACATCAGTTAAATGTTCACCTTTTGTTCAGCATGAATGATTATGAACCTATTTTTGCAGTTGGTTATGACAAACAAGGGCTTCCAATTGGTTTACAGATCATTGGCCGCCCTTGGGGCGAAGCTACAATTCTGCGTTTGGCTGCTGCTTTTGAGATACATTTACAATACCACAGATACTCAAGCTTGAGGTGCATCTAGTTAACTTGGTATATTATAATTTCAGGGACTACGTACTGAGACTAAGAAGCCAAAATCATATTTCGATGTCTTAAAGGGATACTGAGATACAGCGCTGCTATCTTAAAGGCGAACTCGTCATTTGAGGCTTGCTACACTTTATGTCCCTATGGTTCTGTGATATTCAGAGCTCTCTATGTATACTAATCGATCTTTTAGTTTGTATGTAACTACTATCAACTGTTTATCGGTTAACAGCATCTTATCTTTCGGAGTAATCAAAATATATATATCGAGCTAATTGCAGTTTTAAGGGGAGTATATTATTTGAAAATTGAGAACATCAATGGAATCAATATATTTTCTATCTACCTCACAACATCATACACAACAACAAAGCATCATCAATCAGTAGCATTACCATGTTCGCGCATTCATGTTTCAAATTTTCAGAATCACACAAGAAATGAACCAACCACCATTTAATAGCAGATTGAAAACTTATCTTCATCACGTGGACCCGAAATGACTTGTCATTTGCAAGATTTTCATCAACGGTAGCACTTGGGATATCTGGCCCGGGAGGAATCCTTCCTGGATAATCAATTGAAGAAGTACCTTTTCCTAACATGATGGTAGAACGAACACACATCCAATCAAAAAACCTTGAACAAACTTAGTTAATTTCGGAGAAATGAAAAAGGGAATATTTACCTTTTGTCCACAATCACCATGGAGCGAAGCTCACAATTTGCGAAACTGCACATCAGTTGCAAAAAACAAAATTGTCATTTTCATATTGAAAGAATATAATAAAAGAAATAAGAGAAATTAAGATAGCAACTAGGTTTTGAATTTAATAAACTGAGTTTTAGCTTAAAATGAATTCATCATGAGAAATTTACTTATATCGTTGAAATCGCTTTTAATTCATTACTACAAACTAAACCACCATTCTAGAATTTGCACACTAAATACTATTTGTTTCATTCCACATATACAAAATATACCTTCAAACCACATATGCTAAACACTAGAGTACACTATTCTCATAATCTATCTTTTACGCAAACTAACTCATTCCTCGATGACTTTCTTCACAAGTGAAGATATTGTTTCTAAACTTTCTCATAATCTATCTTTTACGCAAACTAACTCATTCCTAGATGATTTTCTTCACAAGTGAAGATATTGTTTCTAAACTTAAATAATCGCCTCTAAATCAACACTAGAGTACACTATTCTCATAATCTATCTTTTACGCAAACTAACTCATTCCTAGATGATTTTCTTCACAAGTGAAGATATTGTTTCTAAACTTAAATAATCGCCTCTAAATCAACACTATAGTACACTATTCTCATAATCTATCTTTCACGCAAACTAACTCATTCCTAGATGATTTTCTTCACAAGTGAAGATATTGTTTCTAAACTTAAATAATCTCCTCTAAATCAACACTAGAGTACACTATTCTCTAAATAATCTCTTCGAAAGGAAACATATCTAATGGTTGAACTATATAAAATCATAACATAAAAATCTTCACATGTGAAAAGTTACCGTACAAATAAATCAACGCGGTGCATTAAGTTCAAAACTATTTGGACACTAAATTTTAACTAAAAAAAGGCAAAACATGAACCAAATTTGAGTAAAAAAGGAAGATTTTGTGTAATTAAATGAAATGATACTAGTGGCTCAAAACTTGTTCTACACATATATCCATGAAAATTTTAGCAAAAATTACACATAACTAAGTAAGGCATTTCGTCGAACAGTCGGTCTACATATATATCCATGAAAATTTCAACCGAAAGTAACATAACTAAGTAAGGCATTTCGTCGAACACTTGGTCTACACATATATCCATGAAAATTTTAGCCAAAAATACACATAACTAAGTAAGGCATTTCGTCGAACACTTGGTCTACACATGCAATCCACAACATAGTTATGCATTTTGCCAAACACTTGATCTACACATACAATTAATCAATCAATTACATGGAGCATCATATAACATCTTGACATGTGACGCAATAGATAAGAAAGTACAAACACATATTTTATAACTACAAACAATAAAAACATTCATTAGTTGAAAATAATTACCAATATTAGCATTCAAATCCACAAAAAAACTGTTTCAAATGATTAACAGACGAAATCATGTTAAGAAAATTGTTAAAATCTGAAATTTATATCCACCAATTAAAAAGTCAACGTGACAGTCAACACCGAAGATTGATGACGGAAAAAAGATGACGGAACCGGCGAGATGAAGAATAGGTGGTTGGTGTGTGTGTTTGTGTGTGTTTATGTGTGCGTTTGGTTTACAGAGAGAGAAAGAGTGACATTTTTTTTGTTGGGAAGCAAATGATAATGATACACTTAGACCCCTCTAATTTTTGGCCGAAAATTACAAAAATGCCATTCCGCCCAAATTGATATTAAGATGAGATTAACATGATCTAACGGTCTAGATCTCTTCTCGCTTCTCACAAAAAATGTCTTCTCATTTGAACGCTTGTCTATATATATATATATATATATATATATATATATATATATATATATATATATATATATATATTCGTAAATCAATTACGAAATTTGTATAGCTCTGCCGGCCTTCTTATGTCGGGATATGGCTCCAATAATAAATATTCTTTTTAGGTGGTCTACGAGTCGCTCAATCAATTAGTTATGAAATACCATTAACTCTATGTGTGTTATCAATATCTCTACGTGTGATTCGTTAAGACATAAATTTATATATATATATAAAATTTCAAAAAAAATTTAGATACAAAATATATTCAATCCGATTAATCCCCGATTATCGCCGCCTAACCGATTAATCGCTAGGCACTACCCAACCGCCTAGCTAGTGCCTAGCGATTTTTACAACCTTGCATTTACATAAACTTATGAACTTTCCAACGTTATGTTGAAATTTTTAGAATGTATTCTTCAGGTGCTTAAGGTTTGCTTGGTCTAGCATGCATGGAGTCACATAAACGAAGATTTTACTATACGGACTTTATATATCATTTGACTATACATTTTTTTCCCGAAAACTCTTTTCATGTTGCTATGGAACTTGAGAACAGTTGTATTTGAAAACTTATATTGTTTTAATTATCAAATGATGTATCTTTTTAAAACGGCTCATATAGAGGTCGTGTTATATACCTGGTGAGTTTGTGCTATGAAGTCACGGTTACCTTTCAGCTGCGACATTTGTGAGTGTGACACCCTCGTACATAACATTGAGCATAACTGTGTGGCCATGCTGAATGAATGTACTTTATGTCAATGTTATTTGGGAACGAGAACAAGAATAGAAAGTATATTTATGCACAGTCCATGCTATGGTACTTTCTTGGATATTGCTTGCAAAAGGATAGTCTCTACTCTATTATATGAACCTTATCCAGTTGTGGCAACTAAAAGTGATCGATGAGTACAATTACAATGTGTGAGAGTTCTTATGACCCGGTTACTTTATATCTTTCTTGCCAGGGACCTCTGTAAGGCAGTGATTGCACATGTATGTAACGATCTTACACAAATAGGAGTCTAAATAAGTAATGTACACAAATATTATTTATTTATATATTTAAATATATAAAAATTAATCACGTATGGTAAGTAAGGTCTAAAGCATCACAATGGTGCATCAAAAATGAATAGGAATATTTTTTATGCAAATAATAAATAAGATGATAGAGAAAATTAAATTAACGGGGTTAATAATGGGTTATAAAGAATATAATTAAAAATGTAAATTATATGGATTATAGGGGGTAGAATGAAAAGACGGAGGAATTCTTGTTGAACAAGAAATCATCCCCTAGGTCATCGTCGTTCTTAACTGAGACTCATGTTAAGCTCCTTCTCGGAACCTTGTGGGGTTAGGAGTAAAGCATCTCGAGGTTGGAACATCTCGTTAAGTGTGGAGAAGCATTGGGAACCCTAATTTTTTCTACGGAGCCGTTTCTTTTCCCGTCCCCCCGCCCCAACATAGCGCTTCGCCTCCGATTCTTCGGAAGAATCAAGTGACTTCTCCCTTTTTCATTGATCTCGGGGAAAAAGGAACCGTCTACCAGTTCCTTGTTCATTCTATACATTACAAACCAACACATAACATCCTTAAATCTCTCTCCCTTGTTCGGCCGAATCTCACAAAGGGGTGATACCCTAAAGTCGACTTTCACTTAGGGTTTGTAAACCGTTAGTTGATAGGCACACAGTGGTGATTTGGGATCGCCTGAACGCGAACAAAGTACAACTGTCTAGCGGTTTCTGAACGTGACTACTACCGGTGGATACCTGCAGCTTCCTTGTATAAGTAATCACGAGATTAAACTGAGCAAATCAAATGTACACACATCCTAACTACTCTTGTAGTTAATTTAATATTGTAACATATGCATGGATATGTGGCTAGGGTTTGTAGTGAAACTATTTCCGCATATTAAACTGATAATATTATTTGATTACATGTAACTTGATTAATATAGAAAACCCTACACCGACTCTTTAAATCGTAAATAAGAATATCCCAAAAATCATTTTTAAGGTTTATTATGTGCTACTATTAAACACACGTAATGTTTAAAACATGATTTCAATAGTTAAATTTAAACAATATCAACATTAACACTATGCCAGATATACAATGTCAAATCCAATAAAAATCTATACAAAATATTAATCGATATTAATACATAATGAAAAATTTACGCAAAAACTCACATGTGAACGGGTATTATAACTAAATAAGTATAAAATATTTTATATAATGTTATAGAAAAACTTATTTATCAACTTCGTATATGCACCTAGACAAGCATACTATGCCAAAATAGAAATTTACAAGATATTCCTCGTCACAAATAAGTGTCAGGTTTGACTTTTCAAAATAATGGATCAACTAACCATATCTATTTTTATGAGTGTTATATAATACTGACGCAAAATATATGAATTGATTGGGTTTTAAGTGTGTTTTCATTGATATAGTTTTCATCAGTATTATATAACAAAAAATATATATTTACGGTCAAAAGTTGAACTAGTTTGATTTGAAAATTCAAACCGGACACTTATTTAGGGACGGAGGGAGTAAAATTTACATTCATTAACCAGTTGTATTATTAAAATCAAATAATATACAATTTGTATAAACAAATAATTTAAATTTAGTTGTATTGTGACATATGTAAAACACATTAAGTAAAATTTATGCCAAATGTTCGTGCGTACACGTTGATATATATAGTTAGTTAATTAATAATATATACATATCCTTATTTTAGATTTTTGCTTTTTCGTTATAAATTAACTAAATAAAAAAATTATTGCATAGCTACAAAATGAGTATTTTTTTTTTTTACTTGTTACAACGCGCGAGGGAAATTATCTAGTTTATGAGAAAATCATAACATATTTGACTGAACTGTTATTTCTTTTCCTTAATAAATGTAACCAAAAAAAATAATAATTAGACAAAGAGATCATGGAATTAGTAGGCAGTAGTAGTAGCAGTAAGCAGTAGTTGTTTGTTTAAAAAACGTGTTTAGTAACGTAGTTGTAACAATAACTATAAGATTAAAATACACCGGTCCCTAAACTTGTACCAAAGCATCACAGTGGGACAAACGGGCCTTTTCATCGCGGTCCAAAACATGGCGCCTTTAAATGCCAAATTAGTCCTTTCGACAAGTCAGTCGATTTTTGTTTTGTAGTCGGTATTTTAGTCCATACACGCTTATACTTTGATAACAACTTATATTTTAGCCCTTCATCTTCATCCTCGTCATCATCTCCCCAAATCATCCAACATCATCCTCGCCGATGTTCTTGTTGTTGGATCTTCTTCAGTATTATTTTGTCTTAACATAAGGTATACCATGTAATCTGAAGAAGATTCAACAACAATGAATCCAAACCTCTGGTCAAACTCGTTATGTTAAGACATGATATACCTGGTATAATTCTGAAGAAGATTCAACAACAATGAATCCAAACCTCTACTGACTCAAATTTTTAATCCCAAATAATTATGGTATACCTTGGAACATATTATTGGATGTATCAAAAATAATCTCCTCATAACTCACATCAAAACACATAAACACAAACAAAAACCTTATAACCGAGTCAAAACTACAATATACGTATAAAACTCGACAACCACAATTCAAAACACAAAAGAAAAACAAGTCTAGAACTTTTTCCTTAATAAACCCGATACATGAGGGAAAAGGAAAACACTAGTTAAGCCAACATCAATGAGAACACATTCTAAGCCTAGACAAGCTCTACAATTACAATCTGGGTTTCACCCTTCTACCATGAACATCACTTCCATCGAGTATTATTGCATTTGTGTTACTGCATGTGGCCAAAGAATGCTGGCTGATTCGAGCCACCTGCTCCAAAAGCTCAGTCAAGATCTGCGGGCAACTTTCTTTCAAGTATTCGTACCCGTCTGTCTGCATCACAGCTGAGGGACAACAAAAGTTTAAATTTGGTTAGACGTTCAATCAAATATCAGAATAATGGAAAGATGGACAAAAAACAGTGACGATTCCGAATAATTTATTACAGGTGTTGCTGCTTTAACAGCAGTTTGCCCGTTATCCAACCCACCCCATTTTTCCACCTACAAGTACAGCCCATTTTGCCACGATGCCACCTATAAGCAGAATGTCTCATTTACATTAAGCAAGTTCCATTCATCGTTTGGGCACATGAATTTCACAAATATATGCATATACCATGGGTGGCGATTTCAACATAGATAGGTATGAGTGGGCTGATTCATTATAAGTTTCTATTCCTTGCCACTTTGTTATAAAAGACTTGAGTTCATTTTTATGAGTCACGGGTTATATTGAAAAAATTATCAATAGTTTGATGAATGTACCTTGGCTAGGGAAACAAGATCAGGCTTAATATTGTACTTATCACATCCAAACATATATCCAAGCCTCCCAAATGCACATACTACCTATAAAAACATGCAGATGTATTACAAAGATGCTTCACATATTCATGATGCCGTTAATACTTGAAAACTGATTATTGCCTCTAAAAAAGAGATATTTGACAAAGGATGAACTACAGCAGTACCTCATCTGCTATGAATAGAATATCATATTTTTTAACTACATCTTGGATCTGCATAGAAATTGAGCTTTTAGTAAAGATCAAGAAACACTTGCAATTAAACATAAGCTAATGTTTGTAAATTTTTTATAATTTGGAAACTACCTTCTCGAAATAACCTTCAGGTGGAGGTATCACTCCTCCAGCTCCCATTACTGGCTCTGCAATCAGTATCTTTATGTTCTGCAGGCATCCAATGCATAAAGCCAACTTTTAGTGAAATGTACTATTAGACCTTCATATAATCAGTAAGCCGGCTATTAATGATATCTTGATATTAACCTGCCCTATTTTATACACTATATATCAAGCACAAAACATGTTTCCGGTTGATATTGCTTTGGTTGAGATAATAAAAGTCGAACAAGGAACCAAGTGAAGTGAGAATAGACAACATCTGAACTCATACAACTAAACAGAAACATCAACATCCAGTTTTATGCAATGCTGACCTTGGATGCGTGCCTGAAGAGAAACTGAGGTCTCTGTCTCCCTTAACCTTATGTTGTTTATCAGTGCGCTCTATGTTATTAGTTTGAATTGATTAAGGGTGCATGTAGATACTCCCGTGGTGTAAGTTACAGTTTTGTGGATGTAGAGTAATTTGACTGATAAGCATTTTCCTTTAGATGGGTATGATGCTAACTTTTTTTGAGTTAATTGCCATATAAGTAGAGTGATATGCTGTAAGCCTGATACATCATTAAGTTTGATTGTAATACCTGATACCATCAAAATAATAATGCTACTGTTGCATAATGTGTCCGTATAGCACATTACAAGAGTTAACCTTATCTGTCATTGTGTTAACCTTTGGCAAGATTCATTTACTACTGTTACTTATACTTGAGAAAGACTCCTACTTTGTAATTTGTACATGATGTTTCATGTTTTGTCATTGATTTGGAAGTGTGCCATTATCAAGATTCTACAAACATTTGATTTATTTGGTTGTGGCTTATCCATATGGTAAGTCGAATCCTAAGTATATCTCATAGCCTTGATAATGCCCAAAGCAATCAACCACGTTCAAGTCAGTTTTATACTGTAATATTTTTTTAGGAGAGGGTAGTAATATATTAGGGACGTCATGTCACATTTTACGAATCCGCAACAAGTTCAATTTCACTTAAAAGCTAGGTGGGATTATGATGATCAAGCATGATATCTACCCTTCTAGCTTATCTACTACATTACCTTAGGGGGGCTGTGTCAAAACTTGCTTTAAAACAATCTCATCACAACATTTCTTCCTTTGTTTAGGCCATATTCATCTTACATCATATGCATGTAATAAATAAGATTAAAAAGTAGATGCAAATAAAGTGTCAGATGCTCCACATAAGAATCTCATGTTTCATTCCTTAAACACTATAAATTAATTATCTCCACTCAAAATCACAAAATAAAAGAAATATAACAACTTTCTAGTTCTAGTATATGGACCAGATGTTTAATTAAAAACATTGGTTTATTATTTTATTTTAGGGTTTGATAAAATGAAGAAATAACATAGGAGGGCGGCGCGTGAGCTTACCAACGACTGAGAAAGAGAGGAGAAGGGTGGCGGCGTGTGGTGATGAGCGGCGGCGGAGCTCCAAAACACGACCAAACGTTCTCCAGAAATGATGCACGGGTCTCGATCTATGCGTCGGTTAAAGTTATGAAATAGTAAATTCCGGTGAAATGCTGTTATAATTCCCTAGTTGGGTTTTTATACATGAGAGAGGGGTGACATTAATAGCAGCTACGATACATAAATTCTAATACCCACAATTGTTAATGATCTTTCTTGATAAAAAGTATTTTTAATGGCAAATTTGTGTACTAGAATGAATGATGAATGGATTTAGACCAGGAAAGATGAATGATGAATGTTGGAGAGACCGGGGACATGAATAATTTGGGGAGATGATGACGAGGACGAAAGATGAATGGATAAAATATAAATTATTATCAAAGTATAAATGTGTATGGACTAAAATACCCTTGACTACAAAACAAAAATCAAACTTTGACTTTGTCAAAATGACTAATTAGCATTTAAAACCATGTTTTGGACACATGGCGATGAAAAGGCGCTTTTGTCCCATTGTGACGCTTTAGTACAAGTTTAGGGACCAACGGTGTATTTTAGTCTAACTATAAAGTGTAAAATTACGAAAAAGGTAATATACACGTTAAAATAAAATAAATAGTTAAATAAATGAGGGTATCTATGTAATTTCATAAACCAAATGCTTGGAGCAATTCTGGAATACTTATTCAAGAAGCATTTAAATTGGAGCGGTAACACAATATTGAAACGCTTGTTGAGGTGTTGCCAAACAAGTTTTTCATTTAAAATGCTTACCGCTTGTAGCTTATAGCTCCTAAACACTTCCAAATGTTTGTCCCCAAACATGGCCTTTGTAGAGTTACAAGCCCAAACTTCATATCGTTTGGTTCCTAAAAATGCATGGATGTATTTCTCCAAGCCACTAAACGAAATGAAATGTACTTCTTTTTACATACTGCAAACTGAGACTAATACGGTTAAAGGATCTGTTGGTGTCCCCCAAAAATCCATGGGTGTCCCAAACTCCTATGACCCCACGGGTGTCCCTGGATCCCCGAGACTCCCGTGGTTCCGTCCCTGGATAAATGCATGTTGACACAATGAAGAAGTTAATCGAAAACAAGAGGTTGATTAAGATTTTTCGTAAGAAGCATTTAGCCTTTATTGTGCCTAAATCTGTCATCAAGCAAATTCTGTCTTTAGGGGTGCAGTCTTAACACAGCAGGCAAGCTTTTATGGTAGATTTCGTATATGTTTGAAACTAGATATCGTTTTTAGGTTTTACTAGCTTTTAGCCCCTTTAAACATAAGCACATGGCACATCTGCACATGTATGATGGGATAAAGACATAAGGTGGTTCATTTTGGCATTTAACAGATTAACTAAAGGTGCCAAAATGGGTGGGTTGGTTGACGGGTCGGTCAGGTTCAATGGGTTATACCGAGACACTTTTTGTCCAATTTTTTAAGTTCTCAGGATATAGTTAATGTGTCAATTCTGATTACAAAAATCATGATATTTCTGTATAATTTAATCTTCTAATTCAATTACATGTTAGCAACTTCCCGCATGTTTGACCTGATTCACGTACAGTATGTGCTTGACTTATTAGGGATAAAACATCACCTGTTTCGACATATTCAGAAGTTTATAGGCCCGAAATTGTCTTATCTAAGTTTGCTAAATGTGCTTGATAACAAATTACCTGTGTTTATATAGGAAGCTTCTTGACACTTCACACTTGACACATTTGCAGCCAAAATTTGATAAAACGAAAGGAACAATGAAGTTTTAGCTGAAGCAGGTTCTCTGTATTGGCTGCTGTTGGGAAATTGCAGCATGGAAGAGAGAGACAGATCTTCCATAATGTTCGAATGAGCGTAAATTTTCTCTCATTATTGAAGACAAACCAGAAAAATATAAGTTTATGCTCCAAGTTCTGTTATGTGTTCGTTTGGCACGGTCAAGCCATATTTTCATCCACTTCTAGTTGTGAAACAATTGGTACTCATTTATATTTATGTTTTTGATGGACAAATATCTAAAACCCCATGATAAACTCGTGAAATCTTTGTTAAACAGAAAATATATTAAGCGAAAAATATATCTAAGCTACATATATTGTAATGAACTAGACATAAAATCATCATGATTATACAAAGGCACTCAAACTTTCAGCAAACACAAGCATCAAAAGAATTCGGTTTCATACTCACTTTGATAATTGAATATCTGAATTCGGTTGGGTTACCCAACTGACTTGCAAATTTCTCAAACCAGGTAAATCAAATTAATGAACCAATTTCTCGTAAACCAGACATATCCACATTGATATGCATCACAAAAGATTTTAACACATTTAGCACGGTTCTCAGATAATGCAAAGTTTCCAAAAGGATTCAGCCAAAGTTTCGTAGCTATGATTCCCAAAAGTAACAACTTACAAAAGATTTAGGAATCAGTGTATCTTCTTCTTACAATTAATAAGGGGTAGATCACTAGCAAATGAGATTTTTTCTAACACTCGAAAGGATATAATTCATAAAACCTACTTTGAATCTGCAATAAGTTAGACTATCATTCTACTTTTGCCCAAATAGAACTACCAAGACATGAAGATCTTCGCATAGAATAGGTCCCATCTCATCTCAATCTGTCCACCACCCTCCATCCTCCTTGCTCTTCCTTATCTGCACAAGGGTTCAAGTCAAAACGTGTAATATGTTATACTGGTTGAAATGGGTCGTCCAGCTTTTTTCCATAAAAATAATAATTACATAGTATGCTTAGGATGATAAAAATAGGTATGTATATGATAATCTTAACTTATTAAATACAACGATGTCAGAGGTTGTATACTTTAGCAACACGTACTATTTGGGTAACTTTTAAAGCGTGTACATATAAGGTTATAGCTACATCTATATTCATTTTATTCATTTGACAATAAAGGAGCATATATATATCCAAATCGTCACATATAACATATCTTGTGTGAAAGGGAAATGAAGAAGCAAATGATCACCTGAAATCTTCCACCTGACAAGAGTGCATACATAACACCAAATGAGATCACTGTGACAGGTTCACGATCACCACGAACCAATGAGTACATGACTCCAGCACCAAAACCTGCCACGATTCTGCAGTAACATATATTAGTTACGTATCTTCCAAAATCAGATAGTCAATTAGTAATACGGACTTACTTTGTGTGCAAAACCTCTTTTCCTCTTAAATCATTTAAAGCACAAGTTATGCCTGCATCGGTACCCCTCAAAACGGCAAAGTTACAAGCATTTCCAAGATGCCTGCCTGGATCAGTATAAGCCTATACATAAAACAACATATCAGTAACAGTAAGTAATTTATGAAGGTTATTTCAGTTAGTAACTCAATTCAGATTAAACAAAAACTAAACAACAATTTAAAGTAAACCTTTAGAACAGTGACTCCAGGTGAAGGGGCTGCAACAGCTGAACAGAGAAAGTGGGCAACAGCATCGAAAAGGAGACTGAA
Source organism: Chrysanthemum lavandulifolium (assembly GCA_022545495.1). Lineage (NCBI taxonomy): Eukaryota > Viridiplantae > Streptophyta > Magnoliopsida > Asterales > Asteraceae > Chrysanthemum > Chrysanthemum lavandulifolium. The sequence continues at coordinate 144,617,944 of CM040238.1, forward strand.
GAGACCACCTTTAAACGCATTTTCAACAACAGCCTCGAAAATAGCCTCCAATGGTAACGCCTTTCTGGGTAACACAATGAGTGGTTTATCGTTCTTGTTACCTAGCATTTCAGAAAATGGGCTTCTTTTCCCCATTAATGTTTTTTCTGCTTTAGAAAAACTTAAATTTATATATCATTATAAAAGAAACAAACAGTAACAAAATTCTTACGAGTATAAGATATGATCAAGTCTGCTATTGAGGAATACTTCAAAAACTATCATTATGTCATTTAGTGACTGTAACAGCATTGAAAATAAAACTTCAAAACTATCGTTTTTGTTGACTTTTTTGACAGCCTTGGCCGCCTAGCTCCGCCTAGCCCCGCCTAGGCGGATGTTTGACCGCCTTTTGACTTTTCCGCCTAGTTTGGCCGATTTGCCAAAAAGCGAGGCGGTGTATGCCCGCCTAGAGCCTAGGCGGCCGCCTAGCCCGCTTTTTACAACACTGATGCCTTAATAACAACTAAAATTTTCATTCACTTCACAAATGAATACCTTAGTAACACTCAAACAAGCAGATCCCATTTTCATCTAGAGCTATTTTAATGAATCCTGACGTAAAACCTTTCGGGGTCTAACTTAAACCTTTTGGGTCATTTTCATGGAGATTTATTTGTTATAACAAAATTCTTCTTGAAGATTTAATCAATATGCAGTAAAATGTTCTTAAAATTAACATTAAAAAATGTTGAAAGTTTGTTTGTCATCAAGGGTTAAATATAGGGCTTTTTTTAACCGTGGTTTCTGACTTTTTGGCCAACTAATCCGCGGGGCTTGAGCCTACCGCTACACAAACTCACATCGGGTATAGCCCTCCCCTTACAAGAGGTTAGCGTGAGTTGTTGTTTGCCCCAAGCACTATTCGAACATGAGAAGTTGAGAACTCCCGGTTTACATAAAACTTAAAGTTAATTAGAGGGTGTTTGATTAAGCTTATTCTCGGTTTATCGGCTTACTGAACTTTTGCGAAATTTTGGGGGTGTTTGTTTAAGCATATTTATGGGCTTGTTAACTTATGTATTTTCGGTTTATATTTCATAAGCTCAGTTTTTCGACTTATTTGAAACTTGTTGGCTTATATAAGTTTGTTATGACATAATAATAAACCTATATAAGCCTATAATTCCCAAAATAAGCCCAAAAAGGGGTTGTAAACTTATAAAACATAAGCCGAAAACAGATATGCTCATAAGCCCGTAAATAAGCCCAAACAAACACCCCCTTTAAAAAATTTGGGGCTTATGCATCTGTCGACTTGAGCTTATAAAGATAAATAAGCAATATGCTTAAGTTAATAAGCCCTAAAACTTAAGCTTATTGGCTTTTTATAAAAAATCTGAAAAAAACAGTAAGGATCCAAACACGCAAAACTTCTTCTAAAAAAACAAGAGAGCATAAGAAGAACTAAAAAAGAACAATGTACAAAAGAAAAGAAAAAGTAAAAAGTTTAGAAAACATAACTTGAAATGGTAAAAGATGATACCAAGAAATTTAAGAAAAACGAACCTTTAAAACACAAGCTGGAAGAAGTGAAGGTGTTGGTCCTAGCTTAGGCTGGTGGGTGACATGAAATGAAAGGAATAGTGAATGGTTATATTTTAGGAAAAGTGGAAAGCAACTTTATGAGTAGAAACTTTTAAAGGCTAGTTTGGTTGGGGTGTATGGGTATGGGTCTATGAATTTGAAAGTCATTAATATTGTTTTGTTTGTTATGGGGCGCATCACAATGGAATGGGGATACCCAAATATGAAGGTTTCCTCATATATTATGTGTGTGGGTGGTTTCTTCATACCCTCCATTATCATTCCACTCTATACCAACACCCATACCCATTGTGATTCATAGCGACAAACCAGGGGACGGACTTATGTAGATAGTGTGGAGGTACGCACATACCATTTAGAAAAAGTTAAGATTTTAGTGTAATTTTTTTAATTTTGGCCTTTTTTCGAAAGTCCCCACCATAAACTCAAATTGCCACATAAATCTAAAATCCAACATTCAACACTCTAAAGTTCGTAAATCCTTCATCTCAAGTAAAATCTCGATTTATCATTCGATCCTAGTTTTTCTTGGCATTTTTGGCTATTGTGAAAAAAATTTTGCCCCCACATCGTATTTTTACGATTCGTCATCATGCGACAAACCAAACGCACCCTAAAAAGTGGGTTTTGAAATATGCAAAGGCAAGGGGTTAATTTTTAAGTTACAATCAATTATTGCATGTCCTAACTTAATCATAACTCTTTAAGCTATGGTTATCATTCACTAGAAGCTATAGTTTGAGCGTTTTATCAACTTCAAGTTGTGGGCTATTAATATTTTCGTAATCTTGGTTTTTAGTTGATCTAAAAATACTTGCCTTATTAATTATTTTCGGATTTATATAGTCTTACACTATGTTTTAAAAACTGGGTTTTTAATCGATCCGGTCGAGTCATCGAGCATCGGTTCGATCGTCGGATCAACCCGTTTTTCCATTTAATTTTTTTTTCCCCGACCGGGTCAACTTGTTTTTTATTAAAAAAAATGAAAAAAACCAAACCCGATCGGGTTTTAAAACCCAGGTTGACCCGGGTCACTCAAAACCCGGTGGGTCTACCCGGTTTTAAAAACTCGGGTTTTTTTACCCATTTTTGTGGCCGGGCACAGGTCCGGTTGGTTCGACCAGAGTTTAAAAACATTGGTCTAACATTTAAATTCATAAAAAGAAAAGAAAAATCAAGTGTATCAACGATCACAAAATTGAAAAGAAAATGTGCTTTAGGTGTTTATGTCACTCCTTTATTAAATATATCTCTGTTACAGTTTATGCTCAAATCTTAAAATTTAAAAGAGTAAAATGCAGAAATTGTCCATGTGGTTTGCTCAGATTGCATAAATCGTCCCTAACATTTCATAAGTGCAGGCGGCCTCCCTGTGAGGAAACCTTTTGATCATTTTAGTCCCTGGCACCAACTCTGGTTAGTCCATCATGGTTAAGTGGTATTATCTTGGAGGCGTTTCGTCTTTCTTCTTTGGGAAAAGAAAAGTCAAACCACTTTGTGTCGGGTTGGATTTGGGAAAAGAAAAGTCAAACCACTTTGTGTCGGGTTGGATTTGGGACCACAAAGAAGAAAGACAAAATTGCCCTCCAGATAATACCACTTAACCATGAGGGGCTAACCAGAGTTGGTGCCAGGGACTAAAATGATCAAAAGGTTTCCTCACAGGGAGGCCGCCTGCACTTATGGAATGTTAGGGACGATTTATGCAATCTGATCAAACCACAGGGACGATTTCTACATTTTACTCAATTTAAAATTGCTTAGAAGTGAGTAAAGTGTTTGAACTAAATTACCCCTTAATACCCTTTAATAATCCCTAATAAACTCTTAAATATCACGCTTAATAAATGAAAACTTAGTCAACTTATACAGTCAGCTTTTAAAAGTGAGTATGAGTAAAGTGGTATTACGGTGTATCAACGGTTATAAATGGCAACACGGTTTCTCAACATTTAAAACACACGCTTGGTTTTTTATGAATTTATAAAATAAAAATGAACACAAATAAAAGATAAGACTTTTTATCTATACAACTTATATTTCTACTACTTATAGAGGGTATATGTTCATTCTTGAAATTTAAAATTAAATAAAATATTCTGCCTAAATTACCCTTTTAATTACTAATTGCAAGTTTTAAATACCATGGATTGAAAATAGTAACAACATCCACCACCAAATTAATTGTTTATATATTGTTTTAATCCCCAAACTTTTATCGTTTTTTATTTATAACTCATAAACTTTTATTTTATCGCAATGACTACAAATTGAACTCGTAAATGTTGTATCAAGAGTAACATCAAAACACAAGTTCACAAGTTTTGCGCGAGTATTAGTTTAGTATTTAAAAATGTGTTTTAGGTCTTTATGTCACTACTTTATTAAATTTGAACCAAAAGGTTTTTAATTGTACATTTAGGAGATATTTGTCCAAGTTTATTTGATGAGTTTATAAGCTTATTCAATCATTAACAAACTTGAGGCGCTTTATTTTGGATACTGACAATCCACTACATACCCAGGGATGCATCTGAGTTGTTGGATTATAAAGACATCTTTTAATAATAAAAAATACGGATGGACCACTCCTGCCAATTCAGCAAACTTATCCCACCAATCCCACCCCGAGACCTTTCACTTTCACAAATTCCCTATCAACAAAATCCGTACTTTCTCTCTCTAACAAAAATAAAAAACTACCATAAATATTCAAAATCAACCGCTTTTAACCGTTAAAATCAATGAGAAAACACAAAAATTGAAGAATCATCGAGTGCAGAAGCAAATCCACAAAAAAAATGGTTAAAAATGAACCTACTGAGTCTCGAGATGAAGGTACGATGCTTCCGACTAATTATTTAGATGTTTTATTAGAATCTCTAGTGATTTTGTATTTATTTATGAATATTATTGCTACTTATGAAGATTTTTGTTTATTTTTTGTTGATTTTTGATGTGATACTGTGTGATGCATGTGATGATTATGTACTTGTTCGAGTTTTATTGAGGGATTGTTATAATAAATTGATGAATGTTATACAGAAAAATGAATTTGTTTTGGTGTGATTTTTATTGTGATTGTGACATGTGTTTGGTTGTGTTTTTTAGTGTTTAAATTTGGTTGAGTTTCTGAGTAAAACACTTTATATACATTGATGCACACCAAGTGTTTGATGAAATGTGTGAGTGAAAAGTATCATACGTGTAGTATCACCAGTGATATTTGAAGTTGAACTGTATATATGTATTATCACTAGTGATATTTGTATTATTACTTGTGAAATATTTGTTATTTGATGGTTTTTTTGTTTACTTGTTAAGATTTATTATATGTCATGTATAGTATCACTTTTGATATTTTATTGTTATTGTTTTGTAATCATAGTTAAACTTTTTTTTTTTTTTGCTAAAAGTTTTGATGATATACTATTTACTGTGAGTAAATGCAGTTCTGTCGTCAATCAAATTTTTGACTCCATCTCCAGAGATTCATAAAAGTAAAGGTACTGTATATTGTAACGTATAAGCATGTCTCCTTTAGAAGAATTAACTGTGATAAGACCCTGAATGTATGCGGCGTACTTGATTTAACATTTAGCTTATGTGTTATATCACCAGTGATACATACACATTCAATAGAATGTGTATGTATACTTCAGTAGAATGTTATAATGGTATCCCTAAAAACACGGATATTTATTCTATAGTATGAACACTTAGCTATTTTTGTAGATTTTAGTAGTTTATTGAGGGATTGTTGTGAAAGTTAGATGATTATTGTGATAATATGAGAGACTTAACAAGCTAAAATAAATATTGTGACTGTAACATGCTTTTGTTAGATTTGTGGTAGATATATGTGCATAATGGATAGATTGGGCATGCTTCGATATGTTTAAAAGCGGTATTTGACTCTAGTATTAGTTGGTAGTATATCACCTATGATACAACAGTTCCAATGATTGTTTATTGTTAGTATATCACCTGTGATACAACAGTTGCAACGATTGCTTATTTGTAGTATATCACCTATGATACAACAGTTGTAATGATTGCTTATTGGTAGTATATCACCTATGATATTTGATGACGTATACTTATTCAGTTTATATATCACGTATGATATTAAAAAACAATGAACTATTCATACACTAACATGGTATATATTTTATGCAGATTTGAATATAAAACTGAGAACTATCAAGAAGCAAAAAAGTAGGGGTTGAAGGTGAAAGGAAAAATACCTTCGCGAAAAAACAACCAAGTCAAACTGAAGAAGTGAACAAAGAAACAACATCATCACCGACAACACTAGAAATACTAAGAAAATTAACAAAATCCGTTGCTAGACATTTAAGCTTAGCAAACACGAAGAACAAAAACAGAAACAGATACACCACCAACAAATACTGAAAGAAACATCTGTGATATCACCTGTGACATAATGTTGGGAATAAAGCTAACAGTTACCACTGATAAGCTGTGGAAGATACTGCTAAATATTACACTAGCAGTGGAAACACATTACCACTGCCAGTACATATATTACCACTGCTATTAGGATAATTGTTATGTATCCGTGTATTGATAAGTATAGAAAAGATTTTATGTATATTCTATATTGTTAGCATTATACTTATCTTGTAAAGGACTCCTTCTGCTATAAAAGGAGATACTAGGTCATTGTTTAGAGTACGAAATACTCATGTAAGCTTCAAGGTGTAACCCTAGTGATAAGCAAGATCACTTGTATTATTTCTTAATAATATTAGAGCTTTGTGTTAAACTATTCTTACTTACATTACATCATATAATCCATCTTCTAAGTATTACTAAGTATATTCCGCGTGCTTATTAATATAACTCAAAGTATCACTAACACAAGGTGTGTGTTTAGATCCATCAAGTGGTATCAGAGCGAAGGTTTTGATACTTTGATTTAGAAGATCCAAGGAATAAGCTTAACCAACTCACTCAAATCAATGGAGATGGAAAACAACCAGTCCAATTCTGCTCCAAGGCTTCCTAAGCTCAAACTTAATGAGTTTGAGATGTGGAGGCAGGGGCGGAGCCAGAAAAAAATTTGAGAGGGGGCAAATTTTTTTACAGCATATTGAAATAGAGTTAAAAAAAAGGCTCGCATTGACAAACTTAAGTGTGCGTGGTTCAAATTACTAGCTTGTCCAAATAAATACCATAAAGAACCTAAAAAAACCTGACATAGCTAGGACATGAAGTGGTTGTTTATCATTCTAGTGTATCCGTTCTGCCGATAATCATCTTCAATTTTGATGTGCCACAACATACTTATAAATACCTATGTTCAAATGAAATTGATAAAATAATTTACTAACAAGAAACAAGCTAAAATGAATATATGTATATATAAAGAAAGGACACCCACTAGCTTGTCACCCCACGTGAAGAAATAAGCTAAAACATACAAATAAAATAAAGAAAGGACACCCACTTGTTACCATGTGAACTACAAAACAAAACTCCTTTAATTTTTACTTATTCTTTTTCGTTTAGTGTGCTAGTACTACACTTCCATGGCTTTCTTCTTCTTGATTCTTCTTGACGAGACATTTTCCGGGGGGCAAGTTACAATAATATCTCAAATACCCAAGAAATTTACACTACTATTTTTCTGGGTGGGGGGCACTTGCCCACCGTGACTCCGCCTCTGTGTGGAGGATAATGATTGAGCAATACTTTCTCATACAAGACTATGCTTTATGGGAAATCATCTTAGCGGTGATTCCTTCAAGTCGTGAAGAAGGCGAGAAAGTTGGTGACACGAAGTTGTAACAGTTTATGTACACGAGACTAATGATGAAAGAGCAAAGAAGAAGAATGACTGAAGGCGAAGTTTATTACTAATGACTCTTCCTAAAGACTAGATCATTGCTTTCGGTAAATACACAACAACAAAAGAACTTTTGAAGAGATCCGCTCGGTGTTTGGTGGAAATGATGCTACAAAGAAGACACAAAAGACATTGTTGAAGCAAAGTTATGAAAACTTCTACGCTTCAAGCAATGACTCACTTGACAAACATCTTCACCAAACTCGGAAGATTGTCACATAACCGATCGTGTTTGGCATTGAGGTAGAAAAGGAAGACCTCAATTTGAAGTTTCTAAGAAGTTTGCCCTCCGAGTTTCATACTAATGTTACGATCGGGAAAATAAACCGAAATTGAAACTATGAAGCTTAATGATCTTTACAACAACTTCAAACTCATTGAACAAAGATTGAAGAAGGCGGAAACTTGCTACAAGCTCTAGCACTTGGCATTGTTGTCAACCTCATTGATTGTGATGATTCGAAGATGACTATGAAGATGATTTTGCCCTTCTTGGTTCTCTGTTTCCACTGGTAATGTTAGTGTTACCACTGCAGTTCAAAGAAGAAGGTTCTTTGGTATTGGAGATCCTACCTTTATGCTTTTATCTCCACTCAAGTTAATGGCTCTATATTAACTCATGAAGACATAGAGAAAATTGATGAAGACGACTTGGAGGAGATGGACATAAATGGCAAATAGCTCTCCTTAGCATGAGGGCTAGGAAATTCTATAAGAAGACCGGCAAACCAATTCACATCAATGGTGGTGGCTGCGCAGGTTCGATAAAAAGAAAGTAGAGTGTTTCAACATCACAAGTTGGGGCATTTTGCTAGAGAATGCGAAGACCAAGGAACCGGGACAAAAGGTCTACTTGGTACAAGGAAAAGAAAGAACCAATTGTGGAAGAACCAAAGGCAATCGGCAATTGATGGTGTAAGCTATGATTGGAGTTTCATGGTCGATGAACAAGAGGAACAACCTTCGATCTTGCTCTTGTGTCTACATAACATGCTCTCATGGCTTTCTCGACTACGGTACAAAATTTTGAAAGTTGTTCTAAAACATGTAGGGCTTCTAGAGAATGTGAAAGGCTTAATGAATCTTTTGAAAACCAAAGAACGAGTTGTTTCTTTGCTAATTACTGTTGTGACAAATCTTAGAAGAGACATATCGTATTAGAGAAACAACTAGAGCATTATAGAGAAAATGAGTCAAAATATAATGATGATATGATTGTTCTTAGAAGAGTTAGATCATAAGACAATGATGAAAGAGGCACTAAAGAAGAGTTTGAAAAACTTAAAAGATAAATGAGAATGTCAATTTATCTGTTGACACTGTTATTATCGGTCTAAGTCAATTGATAAAATGGAATGCTCAAATTACTAGTAAAGTTAAGTCGGTATGGGATACAATATTGTTCCTCCACCACTGGGGTGTTCCATCACCTCCGGCATATTTAGCTCATACAGCCTAGAAGATTTTCGGGAACCTATTCGTGAATATGGTCCTCTCAAATTTGTGACAAGTGAGGAAGAGGTTAAGCATGAACCTGATGTTTTTGAAAGTGCAAGTGACTCATCTGTTGTTGATGATAATGTTAAAAAGAATGTAGATGCTTCTATGCCAAAAGTTGTTAATACTATTACAGAGGAACCTAGGAAACAAGTTAACAAACCTAGATCAACTGTAAGGTATGCTCAGATGTATAGAAACAAGTCATCAGCTCCTAGGGGTAACCAGAGGAGTTGGAATCATGTCAAATCTCAACAACTAGGTAGTGATTTTGTGATGTACAATAAAGCATGTTATATTTGTGGTAGCTTTAATCATTTACATGCTAATCGTGACTATCATGTTGGGAGAAGAGAAGTCCATGGGAATAAAAGGGTGGAGTCTAACAAGTTTCAAAACAAAATACACCCTAATTCACACAGCAAAATGGTCCCAAGAGCAGTTCAACTAAGAAGTGGTCTTAAAACTCTTGCCACTAGTAAAACTATTAACACTGCTCACCCTAAATCACTTGTTACAAGTGCAAAATCCAAAACAACTTTTGCAAAATCTGCACAAACAGGGAAAAGGTCTTTTTCTGATAAAAGGGTTAACTATAACCAACAGTGGGTACCAAAATATAAACCAAGATTACCATCGCTCAATCAAAAGTTCCCACTGCAAGGGTTGTAAACAAGACCAGGGTAACATGGGAAATCTTTGTGAAGGCCTCAAGACGTTGGGAATGGAAACCTAAAGGAATTACCTCAACAACCAATCCCAATGGTGTATCAATGACCTTTGATAGATATAACTATATTGATACACGAGGCAGATCCAAGTCAATCATGGCTTGGGTCCCCAAAGGAAACTAACTCCTTTCTTATATGTGTAGGAACATCCAAGGACAAAGAAATCAGATCAAGGCTACACAGATAGTGGATGTTCAAGGCACGTGACTGGCAACAAGTCCTATCTCTCAAATTTTGAACATTATGATGGACAGTATGTCAGCTTTGGAGGTGGAGTTAATGGAAAAGTTGTTGGTAAAGGGGTCATCAAAACTGGTAATCAACACAAAGCTTTTTGCAGACAAAAGAAGTAAATCACAACCAGTATGATGCAAATGGAACTTAAAGCAAAAGACATGGTTTTATTATTATTTATTAAGCTGCATCTAAAGATGCAGAGATTACAACCATTGAGCTTACAAACAAAAGACTACTCCACAAGACAACTCCCTAACACAACCTACACAGACACAAGCTTCACAACCCTACCTCAACCTAACCACCAACTACCACCTAAGGTTTCTTAGGAAAGGCCCACTCTGGCATCACTTTAGGCGTCATTCACCTATCAATCACCCTCCACACTTTGGGGCATGCTAGCCCAATCACATTTCTTCTGACAGATGGTGAGGATGATGAAGGACCCTCTGGTGGTGGTGCTGTCAACAATGGTAGAGAAGGTGATGCTTGCAGTTCTTCTGGAGGGATTATTGCAGCAAGGGGAGGTACAATCAGGACTCTTCCAGATGTTTCATCATATGTGCTTTCATATGGAGATATATAGCTTGACATGGAATCTGAGCTATCCTCTTTGATGATGGCATCCTGTGGCATTGGTTGGAGTGATGATGGACCAACAACTGAAGGGGTAGTGCTCATGGCCAAACGAGTTCTCTTCCTTGAAGAAACTTCTTCATACACCTCTTTCTCCACTCTACCAGGGTTGTTCAACACAACCTCATCCAAAACTGGATCAGATGAGGAGTTGTCTGATAGGTTGATTGGGTTTGAGTTACTCATTCTTAGTGAGAGAATCTTGAAAGAATTTCTTGGAAGAGAAATTTTTGGATTGTGTGAGATGTGTGTGGTATGTAAGTTAATATGTCTTAAATAAAGCTAAGTGCATATCAGGAAGTTAATATGGGGAAGGTATAAGTTGTTGAGGAGTAAATGAAGTCTTTGACTTTGGTGGCCGGATTAATGACTTGAAGTTGACTTGTTGACTGGGTGGTTTAGTATTGGTCTAACCACTGCCAGAAGAAATTTTTATCCACTTCTAGTTATTTTCTAACCACTGCTAACCTTAACAATACTTTCAGTGTTTGGTTTATGTTTGTGATATCCAGGTATGAAGGATTACTTGTATACATTGGAGCTATTGTTGTTTAGTGCTTGTATATGTTGCTTGTTCAATAACTTTTATGCAGCAAAGATGGGAGTTGATCATAAAAGGTGTGTATCTGAGACACACAACAAATGGTTATTGATTCACCATGGCTAATCCACATAAGAATCAACTAGTCCAGAGCAAACGAGCTACTGGTAAAGACTTGACAAATCCGTTTATGGTTGATAGTTTACCAAAAACTATATGGTTATCAACTCACCATATTCTTTATGATTAAGAGTTGGCTAGTCCATAGCAAACGGCTCATGGTAAAGACATATCAAATCCGTTGATAGCTGCTAGTTTGCTAAAAACTATGATAAATAGCAGTCTAATTTTCATATGTTTTTCTTTACCATTGCTCTTTGAAAATCTTTGTGAAAAATTACCACTGTTAGTTCACAGTTTCCACTGACAGTGTTATTTTTACCACTGTTGATCTAGCCGTTACAACTGTTGTGTCAGTAACAAATTTTTTACTAGCCGTTGAGAGTTAATTGCTTTCCATATATATATAGGGTAAATTTTTAGAAGATTATCTACTTTCCTACTTGCTATTTATCCTCTAAAGATAAATATTTTCCTTATATAATCTTTCTTGCGCAAAACTCTTAAACCCTACCACTATATATCTTTCTCTCTCAATTGGCGAGTTATTTATTCAATTCTTACTGACATAATATATTGAGTTAATTACATAATTGGTCCTTAAGGTTTACCGGATCTTGCAGAGAATGTCCCTGTGTTTTTTTTTACGGGTCATGTCCTCGTGGTATGCAAAAGTTACGGGTTTGGTCCTTTGACCAATAATTACATAGTTGACCGTTAACTTGAAGGGTATTTTTGACTTTCCACATATTTTGGCAAACCACAAAGACGATTTATGTAACTAACACAAAAAAAATAAAAAAAAATAAAAAAAAAAAAAAAAAAAAAACCAAAAGCGATTAAAAAACCAAAACTGCATTTAAAAAAAAAAAAAAAAAAAAAAAAAACATTTAAAAAATATTTATTATACTTAAATTTGGGCTTATTTATAATGTGAGGGCTTAAAAATTTATCAAAACTTAAAAATTTATTAAACAGGTTTTATACGCTTAAAAAATTTATACGCATTAAAAAGTTTTTTATACACTTAAAATTTTAATTAATACTTAAAACCTATTTAATAAAAAACGAAAGCGTATAAAAGCATTATAAGAAGCGTATAAAATTGATAAAAGCGTATAAAAATTATAAAGCAGACGAAACGTATAAAAATGGATGAAAATATATAAAATCGTACAAAATACGCATTAAAAAGTTTTTTTTTTTTTTTTAAGTATTAATAAAAAATTTAACCTCACGTTGTACATTAGCCAAAAAAATTTAAGCCTCACGTTGTGAGGCCTAATTTTTTTATTTTCATTTTTAAAGTTTATTATACTTAAATTTTTAAGCCAAAAATTTAAGTATAATAATTTTTTTTTAAAGTTTTTTTTAAGTGTTAATAAAAAAAATTTAGGCACTCATGTTGTACATAAACCCAAAATTTAAGTATAATAATTTAAATAAAAATGAGTTTTCTTAGGCCCTCACATTATACATAAGCACAAATTTAAATTTAATAAATATTTTTTTAAACGTTTTTTTTTAAGCAGGTTTTCGCTTTTTTTATAAAAAAATTTTAATCAGTTTTTTGTTTTTTTTTTAAAGTTTTTTTTTTTTTTTTTTTTTTTGTTAGTTACATAAATCGTCCTTGTGGTTTGCCAAAACATGTGGAAAGTCAAAAATACCCTTCAAGTTAATGGTCAACTAATAGAATTATTGGTCAAAGGACCAAACCCGTAACTTTTTAATACCACGAGGACATGACCCGTAAAAAACACAGGACATTCTCTGCAAGATCCGGTAAACCTTAAGGACCAATTATGTAATTAACTCTAATATATTTTTCATCAAAAGATTTTATGGCACCAATCACCTTTGCAGATGAGCACAACCAAGTGGCCTACTTGGAAAAGTCAAATGACAAGAGTGGCCCTATTTTTCATCAGATTGTGGACTTTCTAAACACTACCCATATAAGGTACGCTTTACTTCTTAATCCCACAATCTATATCTCTCAAATCAAACAGTTTTGGACTTACATTGGGTCCATAACCATTGAAAATAGAGATACACATGAAGCGATGGATGCTCTTAGAGCCATTGTGGACGAGGTAACTATTGATGTTCTTGAGGCATCCTTGAGGAGAATTCTCCAATTGAATGATCTCAATGGTATCATCACATTACCTATGCGAAATTCATGAACATCTTGCATCCATGGGGTATGATACCAGCGACAAAAGGCTACTTTCAAAAGAGTGGTTTCGTCCTCATTGGAGATTTTAATACATACTACTGTTACATTGCCTAAGTCCTAAGAAAACATCTTATGAACAATTCGGTTCAACAATGGCTTACCCTTTGGTTTGTCTAGCTCGATAAGATTTTTAATTGGTCAAAATATATTTTTACAAGTATGAAAGGCAATGTAAAGAGTTCAACAAAATTTTGATGTATCCAAGGTTTGTGCAAGCAAGTGTTAAATGAATTTCAACCGCAACCCCATACAAGAGTTTATAAAATCCGTTGTCTTAAGCCTAAAGTTTTCAAAACATGAACAAAGATGGCAATAGGATTATTACACCTCTTTTTCCTCAAATGCTTGCAAAGATTTCACAGTACAAAACTACCCATAATCATTGTTCCAAACATTGATTACACTCAACCGCTTTCTCACCTATGAGAGGAGGCACAAATGACCAACTTCTCTCATTACAACACACATGTCCTCGATCCTTTTGGTTTAGGAACAAGCGGTGGTGGTTCGAGCTTCACTCTAGTCCAACTAGGGAGGAATCGAGCGGTGCCCTATGATTCACCTCTCCCAACAGTCACACGGTTGGAAGTGTTGAGGCGATGGGCAACCTATGGAATTGATGGAACTTTGTACCAAATTAGCTAAGCGAGTTGAATCTCGGAGAAAGACTTGGCACAACTAAAGGAGCAACATGCTAAGGATGTTACACATTTGAATGAAGAGATTCGGACCTTGAAGGAAGAGTTGCGGGGGTTGAAGCAAAGGAAAGCGCAAAGATTGTAATATCATCTCCATCCTCACCGATGATGGTGATTGTAAGATTTCAATAAAAATTTGGGAAATTCTCCCAAATAGGGAGAAAACAGATCTTTGAAACCAAAGGGAGGAGAATTGATTTTGGAGATGAAGGTGTTACTAAGGAAGTTGATACTCAAGAAGTTCCTCAACAGCAACTAGAGCAAGAAATTTTCAGTACTGCAACCACTGATTTCATTCCCACTGCAGAAGAGGTTACCACTGCTGATCAAGCTATTACCACTGCAGAGGAAGAAATCAAGAAGAAGAAAGGAAAAGCAGTTATGCAGAGCAAAGAGCAAACACGAAGGAAGATTTCAAAGAAAGAACAAGCTCAAATTGCTCATGATGCAGAGGTTGCTAGAAAGATCAATGAAGATCAAGTTGCTAATAAGAAAATACTGGAGGAGATATAGATTGCAGACTTCATGGAGGCTAAAAGGCTGGGCATAATGGACACCATTGATCCAATGGATGTAAATCCAGTTTCCACTGTTCCATCTACAATATTCAGAGAATAGACTCCAGAGTTCAGCTATGTACCAACTGAAGAAGAGATTGAGTTCTTGATTACTAATGATCCAGTAGTCAAGAAGAAGGCAATTGACCTAGTTGCAGATAAGTCTTTAACTGAAGAACAAAGAACAACACAGTTAAAGGATTTCATTCAGATGAAGAATAATCAAGCACTTCAAGATGCTATTGTTTCAGTCAAGAAGGGTCAAAAGAAACCAAGAAAACCAACCAAGGCACGGGTGATTTCAATGATGAAATATTATTGTTGCAGTGTTGGTGGCTGGAAAAGACATCAGTTCAAAGGAATGCCTGATGATAAAATTGAAGGTATCTACTACAGAGTTAAAAGGCAAGACCAAGATTTTATTCCAATGAACTCTGAAGAAGAAGAAAGAAGGTATCCTAATCTGAAAAGAAAGGCCAAAGATAGTGAATCTCAGACATTTAAGAAGACAAAATTTGCTAAAGAACAAGAAGTTCAAGCTGAGAAATTCACTGAAGAACAGATGACTGGAATGATATTGATAGAAGAAGAAGATTTTATCTGATCCACCGCAAGTCGGACATCCTATTATTGTTTGGGAAGTGTTTACTACTAGCAATTTTGCTCCAACATGGAAGATTACAAGGTTAGGTGGTGAAACTTCATCATTCATTCAATTTGAAGAACTCATCAAAGCATGTGATGGACATGATCCGGATACTTTGTGGAGATTGGTTCAAGAAAGGTTTGATCTTGAAAATCTCAAAGATATGAAGGAAATGCGGTTATGGATTAATCTAAGAAGGCTCTATGAACCGATACTAATGATGATTTCGGAAATTCTCATGTTCATGTCCCAGTACTAAATGGTTTTATTATGATTCATGTGAAGTTTATCATGTTTCTACATCGGATGGAGTGGATGCATTCATGTTTGCCGAGAAAGAATACCCACTCAGAGTGGAACTCTCCTTTGTGATGTTGTGTACAACAATAAGAGTTCATGAAGATAATGAGAAGGTCATAGCATTGTTACTTAGGCTTCAAGATCAATGTTCAAGAGCTATTCAGAATTAAGAAGAAAGTGAAGTGTTTGAAAGAATTCCCCAAATCCTTACAGGAAGATGCAGATTGAAGAAACTTATTGATTTGCGAAAATCATAAGTTTAGGGAGGATTGTTGGGAATAAAGCTATGATTACCACCGATAAGTCGTGGAAGACACGCTAAAGATTACACTAGCGTGGAAACACATTACCACCGCCAAGACATATATTACAAGCGCTATTAGGATAATTGTTATGTATCCGTGTATTGATAAGTATAGAAAAGATCTTGTGTATATTCTATATTGTTAGCATTATACTTATCTTGTAAAGAACTCCTTGTGCTATAAAAGGAGATCCTAGGTCATTTTTTAGAGTACGAAATACTCACGTAAGCTTCAAGGTGTAACCCTAGTGATAAGCAAGATCACTCGTATTATTTCTTAATAATATTGGAGCTTTGTGTTAAACTGTTCTTACTTACATTACATCATATAATCCATCTTCTAAGTATTACTAAGTATATTCCGCGTGCTTATTAATATAACTCAAAGTATCACTAACACAAGGTGTGTGTTTAGATCCATCACATAACATGATCTACAACCACCAACACCACCAACAATAACTGTTGTACTGACAACAGAGACTGCATATAAGAAAGCAAAGACAGTTGCAGAAAAAAAAAGAAGAGGAATGAAGAAAAAGAAGCTGCAAACTAAAAAGAATGAAGTGGGAAAGAAGACAAAAGGAGGGGATGCTCATAAAGCTGGCAAGAACAAAGTTGTAAAAATAAAAAGACAAAAGCATCAATTAGTGATTTTCTTTTGCTACTTAAATTGTAATTTTCTCTTGCTACTTAAATTATAAACGATGGTAATTTCTATTCAGTTGTAAACAATGCTATTGGTTTATCTGAATATAACTTCTTTTGGTAATTTTATTAGAGTATCACAAGTGATATTAATGAAAAGTCAGATAAAAATACCGTTGACTTCATGAAGAAAACTATGAAAACAAAAAATGATATATTCTCAAAATCAAACAAAAATAGGATTAATCAAGCATTGCTTTTGAGTAACATAACGATTCGGGCAAAAAAAATGTCAACATATATATCAATTAAAGAATAATATCACAAGTGATACATGTCAGAAACAAGTAAAAACAAGTAAACACATAAATGATGTAAACATCTCATCATTTTCATGCTTTATCACAAAGACCTCATAAAAATTAATTCCAACTATTTATCACAAGAGATACATAACTTCTAATTTATGACAAAGACGAGGCTTGGAACCAGGAAGCTCAGTTGCAATTGCTTTTCGCATAGCACCATCTTGACCAGTTACAATGATATCCGGATAACGCACAAAAGCTTTCTTGAATGCTTTTAGTAACCATACACAAGATTCAGTAGCTTCATTCTTAAGCAGACCAGAACCAACAGTAACACATATCCTGTGATTGTCAATTGCAGTAAAAGGCACAAAAACCATCATGTACCTGAAAAGAGAAATATCTCAGGTGATATTATATACAAAATGTACAAAAAAACAATGAAATCTCACAGGAGATATTACAAATTAAAAAACATACTTGTTTGTTTTGTATGTGGCATAAAAAGAGACGATATCACCAAATTATTTGTGATTGCAATTTGCAAAAAACGGCTCCATAAAACGAAAGAATCAACAACAACTGCAACTGTGGTTCAAAAAAGTACAACATCTCCACAAAACAAATTGAATAAGCTCAAACAACTTTGATATCGCCTGTGATATCATAAGATCCTCCATTACCACAACTGATTCAACAAAATAAAAGAAAGCTGACACACCAAAAGAAAGCTGACACACCTGTGATATCACAGGTGATATCACATTTGATATCACTTGTGATACCACTTGTGATATCAAATGTGATATCACATTTGATATCACCTTTGATACAACTGAGAAACCAGCAATACAGAAAAGCAAAAAGGAGAAAAGCGTAACCTCAAGTACAACACACTGGGTCTTCTTATCTTTTGCAATTAACCGAATTACATGATTCCAAACAGGGTTTAAGTTATAATCAACAACCTTTCTTTTGAACTTTTCAAGTGGCCGAATATATGCAATCACATAAGGATCAGACTTCCCAATCATTTCCATGTTTTTCAAATTATTTGTCTTCACGATTGTTAAGGTAAGCAGTCCTTGTAGCTTAAGCTCTAGGTCACTGCGCAATTATCGAACAGTACATCAAATTTGCATCACCTCAGATATAGAGTGACGGAGAAAGCAAAATACAAAACGCACTAAAATAATTCAAAAGGACGTCATTCAGAAAAATGAAAATAAGCATCAACTAATGCAACATAGGATATGATTACTCATTTACAATAACTACAGTGCACTTTGATTAATTCCCTAAAGTTTGTTTATTCAAATAAATATTTTTGATTTGGTTATATATGAAATGATGGACAACGAGGAACATGTGATTCTTCTCAACATGCGATCCTCTCTTAGGCATTTTATCAAATACCTTCCATGCATAAAATTTCCATCAATTCACCCATCCCAAAATGATATCATACTAAAACCTAATGTTACTCGCAATCTAAAACATAAACTAAAAGTATCAAATAAACAAAATTTCACAAGTGATACAGTTCAACTTCAATAAGACATAAAAACAGCATTCAAATGCAGTTAAAAACAAAAATTCAACTAACAACTTAATTAATAAGCAGAATTACATGAGCAGATAACAAGATTATCAAACATTTTTCACTCACACGTTTCATCAAACACTTGGTGTGCAACTTAATAAGAAGGAATGTTAACAACTTGATCCACATAATTAACAACCGATCAACAACATTATCAACCGCAACAACATCAATCAAATCAGCTTCTGAAACAAACAGTTCATTCAAATCAAAAGAAGACATAAAGAAAGGATGATATGATCGGGAGGTGATGATGAAATAATGATCGGAATGGTGATGGTGATTGGAATGATGATGGTGATCCAACTGGTGATGATCAAACCGTAATAGTTGATTGAAATAACTACTTTTTGGAGGGAAATGATAAGAGCAGGTTGGGAGGAAAACACACAGTAACTGTGTGGAAAAAAAATGAAGCGAATGAAAAAAGAATAAGAAGAAAAGGCTTTATATAGTTGGGAGAATTAAGGTTAAGCATATTAAATCTTAGGTTAATCCAATCATTAGATCAAAATAGATTAATGGTGAAGATTTGTCTATTAGTAAGCATAAAAATAAAAATAAGCAGATGAAAATTTCTCTAACAAACTTACTTTTTGAGACTTATTATCTTCTATCCAGTTAACTTTATCTCATGATTTTAAATTTCAAGAACTAAACGCCCTCACAACATGTATAACTGTATAAGACATGTCATGAAGTGTCTAGTACAAACCATATTTCGCAACTGTAACTTTTATTTAGTATGTTTATTTATTATCAATATAAAAATATTATGTCACTACTAGAAAAACGAGACTTAGCAACACCCCAAAATCCGTTGCAAAACAAAGTAAGTTGCATTGCTAATGCAAGTATCAACGAAATTAGAGACGAAAATATGGCCTTGAAATTTGCCCGATGCTAATTTCACCTGGCAACAGAATAATATGAAACATATCACATATGTCATATGTGTATCTTAAATACAAAAAATCTAACTATGATTGTGCCCAACCATAAGTCCAATGATACCTTTGAGTTAGTTAAGGTGATTTTGGTTATGACTATTAAACCAAACCAAACCAATGTCTGTAAGACTATGACAATTGACAAATGAATATTTATATATTCAAAACACCTCAATGTATACCAATTCTATTATCGACTTTCCAGCATAGAAAAAGAACTCAATTATTGTCTATTGCTATTACTAAAACCAACTCACGTGACTAACTATCGTTATGTAAGATAGTAAATGATTAATACATCCGGATTGATTTCACAAGATATGTCTACAAAATCAAGATAGTAAGTATAACCAATTTTTTGACAGCGGAAAATGCCATTAAATAGCATTTTGCTTTGCGAAATGGTCTACTTTTGTAATTACATGTCTATAAGGTTATATTTGGTATTGAAAATGTCTGAAACAATATATTTTGACAAGTATAACTAAATATCAACAGTCAGATAATTGACTATTTACTTCAACCACTAGAAAACTTAGACACCAAATGCTAATGCTGCCACCGGCAAAAAGAAGCCTAAATTTTCATCAGAAACACACGATATCAGTTAGAATCCACACAAAGACAATGCGCTTCCAATATTAAGCACCAAAACAAAAGCTAAAGCTAACTCCTGACAGTTAGTTCCCCTTCATAGTATATACACCTTTACCTGTGTAAGTTTCCAATGTTTTAATCAGACCGGCTGATATCATTGAATCTCCTATCCCACTCCTGTGTATCATATTCTTGTTCAGCTACGTCTTTTCCGGTAGTATAAACAATTCGATCTTGGCCAATCACAGTCCTCTCAGACATGTCTCGAGCACTGAGAATCTGTATAGATCATACAGGGGTCAAGTTAATAATGCCAAATTGCATGTCCAATTCAACAATATGCGGTAGTAAAATAACTGAGCATAAACAAAAATCAGAAAGGGTTCGGGTCCAAATGGATCATCATTAGTATGGGTCGGGTCAGTTTTGGCTGACCCGTAAACACCTTTTCCGTCCAATTTTAAAAACTTTTTGTACATACCTAAAATGTGTTAGTCATTAACTCATTAATCAAAAAACAAAAAACAGTTAGAAGGTTGCATTGACTTTGGGTGACTTTCAATCTGTTTGACCCAGTTGACTTGTTTCCCTTGAAGCTAAATATTTGCTATTATCCGTTTGAGATAGAAATATAACACAAATTGACCTACTCAAAAGTAAACTACCACAACACGGCCACTATCTACACGTGATGATAAACTAAAACTTCAAACAAAGTAGAAAAAATAAATAAATAAATAAAACCACCATTTGTCCAAATCAATGAGCTTATTAAGGAGATTTGACTCATACAAACTCAACATAAATGAGTACCATTCAGTCATACCTTTCGCCTGAGAAATACATCTGGCAATTCAAGTGCTCGCGCACGCAGCTCTCTTGCACGATTCCTTTTTTCTATTTCAGCGTTTGTCTGTTGGATAAAATACCATCGGACCAAAGGAATAGCAAAAAAGGAGGCAGCATAGACCTGTGTAGTCGATCATTTTAATGTAAAATAGAATGAAATACTGAATATTATATGAAGTAAGTTTTATTCCTCTACACTGGATAAACATTTCTTTAAAACTACAACCCTTGATAGTTTTAGGCAGTGAACGGTTCCAAAAATGACGAGATAATCGACGGTCACTAAAAGTAAATGCAATCTTGGAAAAAGTGGAGCTACAATATAGGTGGTAAAAAAGATGGGTGGGTTGTTGCCACGTAGAGGTGGCAAAATGTGCCCAAAAGCAAAAAGATGGGCTAAATGGGCAAATGTTTAAAAGATTTAGGCACATTTAGCCCCCTCCTTTTTTTGAAATGGGCACATTTAGCCCATTGAAAACTTAAACGGGCACTAACGGGCACATTTTTTTTCTCAATTGTAGAACATTACGATTGGTTTTAAATAAATTCTTTTTATATAATATATTTAAGTTTTTTTAATATAACTAGGATATTACGTTTAAGGAATTTATTTTGACGTTTTAGGTCTTTTACTAAGCGATTTGTATAATATGTGCCCGTTTAGCCCGTGCCCATTTAGCCCTCGCCCGTTCAAGCCCGTGCCCATTCTAGCCCGTGCCCGTGCCCGCCCGGCCTGCCCGTTTTGCCACCTGTTGGTAATATTTCAAAATGGGTAAAGATTTAGGACAGTTTAGGTTGACCCGGCAGCACTTCCATAAATTAAGATATCATACATTTCTGTACAAAAACTATAATTAAGATATCGAGTCTGCTTTGGGAGACATTTTATCTATTTGACCCGCGTAAACGGATGAGGGTCTTTGACTCAAATGTACGCGGCCTAACTGGGGTATCCCGTGACTGTTTCCGACCCTTCCTAGGCCACCCCCAAATGTGTACCTAGTGAAGTTTGAACCCTTGACCTCTTGTCAGGAGATCAAGTGCCTTACCACTAGGCCACTTGGTGGTGGTTTATTTGACCCATTACCACTAATACATAACCCAAATTGAACTGTTCACATAACTGGTTAGGTTTGCCCCTACGTACCTGAAGAAGAGGAAATATACGAGACACGAATGAAATGAATCCGCTTGGTTCAATCGTTGTTTTCCTTAAAAAAGAAAGTTCACACATTATATAGGCATTTAGAGGATTAAAGAGTAAAAGCTATGATACGAAAAATCTATTACAAACGTACTTCAACATGACACCAAGAACAATCACCCCAAAGAGATTAAGCCCACCTAAACCACCAACCAGTGCCATCTCTGTCTCACTAATTTTACTGCATGGTGAGCAACAACACGTCAGAATAACAGATGCAAACAAAAGGCTAGAGGTGGTAATCTCGACCCATTTACTTATCAGCAGGTGCTAATCTCGACCCATTTACCAACCCTCATGACCCACCCATACTCTCACCATTACAAAGTACAGAATGAACTAAAAAGTTAAAAAGACCTTAATTTCCAATTTTTTTCCTTGAAGAACTTGTCAGCCCCTCCAACCCGTTCCTTAAACTTTCTTCGCAAGTCCTCTTTTCTGTTTCTTTCTGAAGCAGCTGTACGTTGAAGTGAGGGAAACTGATATAAAATGTTCCCCTGAAAAGAGATAATGTATAAATTAAGGTGTTGGAAAATCTTACAGCTATTGACTGGATGAATGGACTCGGGTTACCTTTCATCTCTAACGAACATTATAAATATTAGGTCAAAAGAAAACTACTCAAGTGTGGTCAAATGGGTCAAAAGACATCCAAAGTATGCATAACACCTAAATTATTTTTGACAAGTTGATAAGACTTTAATTGAATATGATATCGAATTTATCATCATATTTGACACACCAATTATTAACAAAAAATGTTTTATGGGATAAAAAAGTGTAATTTCGGGTAAACTCGGCCAAACCCATCTATTCTGCCACTTCCACTATACATCAATAGACGACAGAGAATGAAAACATACACCGAGTACTGGCGAAAAAGATACAGCGAAAAGAAAGATATTGTATCATCTAACACTTTTACCATTCTAGGTCAAATTCTATTTAGTTCAACTTTCATATGGACACGGATTAGATCATTCATGATTCATCTAGCAACATACCTCTTTATCCACCTGTGGTTGACCATCGAAACGCAGAAGAACAGGTAGCATGTACGAGTCATCATCCTATAGTAAAAGAAAATAAGACATTTAATTACAGAATCAGAAGCTTAAAAATTTTAATCAAGGATTCAAAAAACATCTTATTATCACAATACTGCATAATTCTCAAGTATTTAAGGCTGACCAAATATATGACATCGAGTGCCAGAGTCCAAACTGTAAGTTCATGACCCATTAGCCAACTTGATGATCCTCTAAAAAGGTCGCAATTTTGACCTATTCAGGTTATATTTTATTCTTAATGGATTAAACAGGCCAATAAACAAATAATATAGGCAAATAGTAGCAAAAAAAAATAAAATTAAATAAAATAATAATAAAAATAATAATAATAAAAAAAAAAAGGTCGAAAGTCACCCAAAGTATATATATAATGCACAAATTTTCCTAAATTATTTTACTCAAGAATTTATATTAATACTGAAATAATATAAAATTTTGCAAGACAACATACACAGTCTATTTATATAATTTTGAGGTCTTTCCCTACATAGGCCATTTAAAGCGGTTCCCAACCCACCCATTTTGCCACCTCTAGATAAAATACTAAGTTCTATGGCCGCCATTGTAGCATCACACATGATAACTGATTCCCTCTTCAGAACTACATGTTTTTCCTGTAAATATATTTCTCCTACATTACTTTCCTGCTTATGATTAGTATAATTTCCCAATAAAACCCGTACCATCTTCTCTGCAGTTTCTACATCAAGATATGGAGCAAGTTCTTCCGCTGTAACAACGCCGCCCAATGATCCAATGTACTGACCAATCTGCCACAAAACATTAAAAATAATTAAATTTACAGAAGTACATATAGCAAGACAAAACATTGAAAGTAAGGGAGACTAGTAATTACAAATTTCCATCTCTGTTCTTCAATTCCTTCATTTGGATCACCATCGCCAAACACAAAAGAAAAGACCTGCAAAAGAATGATAAATTATACTAGTTCATTGTCCATTTTAGCAAATGATAATCGAAATGAAATCTAGAAATACTATTTTGGGCCTACGGGTTCAATGAAAACCATTCCACTATCTTCTTTTCGACCTCGCTGCCTTCTATAGTAATATGGATCCCAAAGCCTACACATGATGTAATTTTGTCATAAATACATTGTTGTGAAATGTTTTTTCTATAGTTTACATGAACACGGGAAATTACAAAGACTATGAAAGAAACATTACCTGAACAAATCAGATGGATGAGGATACAATTTGTATAGTGAATACGATCTTCCTCTGCTGCTTTTTCGCTCACTTTTTTCACTGTCATCGAAAGCAATATTTTAACAGCCTTAATAAGATATCAAAGGCTATAAAAGTATTTGATCAATAATAATAGATAGGAAGAGCATCCATACTCATCAATAACATATAAAGAGAAGAAGCAATCACCTACTACTTGTGAGAATGGCAATGATTGCTGTAAAAACAATAAGAATTGAAGCGATCAATGCAGTTCCAAAAGTGACCCTGATCAAGTATTCACCACCAGACTGTAAAACCAAAATCACAATTGGATTAAAACTGTAAGTTTCAGGCATCATGTTGATCCCTCAATTTCGTATTATAGCATGTAAAAAGTAGCTAGCAGTTCGGATTAGATAGCATACCTTTGCCTTCTCAAGATAAGGTTCTGTTCTGATCCGAAATGACTTGGCTGCAAGCTTTGAACGATAATCATTTGGAAAAACATAGAGAACATCACCTTCATCTGAAACCTGTTGAAATATTATTAAGATGTTTGAACTCACCCCATCAAAAACCTCAACGAGCAATCTAGATGATAGATCCATGGATGTTCATTTCAGCAACAAACTTGACTTTAGAACGTTTAGCATGTTAAAATGTGTGGTTCTAACACTATTATTCCAGCAACAAAAACAAAGAGCATGCACACTATAACCGAAAAGTGACGAGGACTAATTTTTCTTTTTTGTCATTTAAGCAATCACTTTTCGCTATTTAATCGGTAAACATCAACAATCGTCATCATACATTCAATTCAAAACCTCAAACACATACTGCAATTAAATCATACAAAACTACAATAGCATCAAGGGGTGGTTCATATAGCTAAATAACAGTAACAAACTTAGCGCAACGCAGGAGATAGTGTTTGAGTGTTTAGCACTCGTGTATATTTAACAACTTACTTAAGCAGTTTACCGGCTACATAATGTTTCCAAATTTCAATAAGCTGTTTGGAGTGTTTCAATGGAGCCAAACAGCTTAACCTCACTAGCTACTAAAGTTGTTTTCATAACCTCCTCTCCACTACCTCTTACAAGTAAATATGGATGAGGTCTTCCTGTGGAGGTTACCCGGAGAGGGAGATTCTGTGACTCAGATGTACGCAGTTTAACCGAGGTATCCCCTTGACCGTTTATGACCCTTTCCCTAGCCACCCCTAAATGTGTACCCATCGGGGTTTGAACCCTAGACCTCTTGTGAGGAGGTTAGGTGTCTTACCACTAGGCCATTTGGTAGTGGTTTACCTATTACAAGTGCTTATGCTAATTTCGCTCCCATCTTTCCTGTCTTATGTTCTCATTCATGTCTGAGTCCTTTCTAGGCATAGGTAAACGGATGAGGTTTTCCCTCTTCATGTTACTCGGGGAAAGTGAGTCTTTGACTCAGATGTAGACGCCCTAACTGGAGTATCCCCAAGACCGTTTCCAATCCTGTCCATGGCCAGTGGCCACCCCCACAATGTGTACCTAGTGAGGTTTGAACCTCAGACCTAACTGCGCCACTAGTCATTTAACCATTACTACATTATGATTCAACATATGCAGGCAAGATAATCATTATCAATATAAATAACAGCAATTTTCTTAAATTGTGTGTTTCGTTTGTTCCACAGACAAAACTGTAATATCTGCATTTTTCTTAAGCTGCGTGTTTTACTTAAATACATAACGCGATAACGAATGACCTAACAACAAAAATATAAAACTACCTCCAAAAAGCCATTAGTATCAGCAGCAATAGCCTGCAAAGCTCGTTGCGCCTCATTCAACCTAACACCAGCAACACTCGCCACGTCACCAACAGTAACTCTCCTACCACACTTATCGACCGCGTCCATCGCAAGCTTTCGCACATCCGCAGACAGCTTATCACTCTCTATAACCTTCCCTGGACTATAAAAGGACGTCGTACTAGCCCTAATTTTGAACGGAAAACTATTTCTAACATTACTGTAACTGATAGTGTGAGTAGTTTGTTTCGATGATCTTGTAATTGAGTTATGGAGAAAAGGATAATTCAGAGATTTGTTGAATTGGCGGGAAGGTGTGATCGTGAAACAAGTGGAAATGGAGGCCATTTTTTTAATTTTTAGTTTGATTTTGGGTAGGTGGGTGGGTTCTTCATGTTTTTATTTTTTAACACGAAAGGGGTTTGTTTTAAGCTTCTTTTTTCTTTTTTTACTTTTGTATATCTGAT
Source organism: Chrysanthemum lavandulifolium (assembly GCA_022545495.1). Taxonomy (NCBI): domain Eukaryota; kingdom Viridiplantae; phylum Streptophyta; class Magnoliopsida; order Asterales; family Asteraceae; genus Chrysanthemum; species Chrysanthemum lavandulifolium. The sequence goes on from CM040238.1 coordinate 144,644,593, forward strand.
TTGGTTAAAAAGGATTTGTGTTAAAAAATAATTGTTGTGCCTAATAATTAATTAATTATGTTTATTTATGCACTTAATGATTTGATTGTTTAATTTGTATAAATAATTGATAAAAAATTGGAAAAAGAAAATACATACTTGTACAAGTTTTTTTTATAAGACTAAAATACACGGTTGGTCCTTAAACTTGTTCTTGCGCATCACGATGGGACAAACTTGGGCGTTATCATCGTTGGAGGTCCAAAACAGGCTTATACGCTTAAACTCGCCCTCGACCACTAACGCCGGGTCAACATCTAATTTATGTTAGTTAGTCGGGGTATTATAACCATACATATTTATACCACACCTTAGTTAATTCTAACCCAATACTATTCCACCAACACATAAAGGGGTGATTGTTTGAGCGAATTATACCATTATACGACATGTTAAGTATGACTTTAAAAAGTCAATCGCTAAACAATGTATGATCTCGCGAAATTTTACCGGACAAACAAACAAATTTATACATAACCAACTACTTAGTAAGTTGACTTATAACAGTCAACTATATGTTCAATGTTTGATGAATGGAAAATAACTGATACTACGGAGTCATTGTCTGATACATGGTTATACTGACATTTCACAAAATATAAAAGATGATGCAGTTCCCACTTCAAAACGTTCAACTGTTGAACCTTCAAATGATCTACACATCTCTGATCGATATCCATAAACTGTTGAACCCACAAAACATGAACCTCAAAGTGATGATGCTACTGCTACCTTGTCTGCAGAAACAAGTATGCAAACAACAAACATATAAGTTAGGTAATGTACTATTACAACTTAAAGGAATTAAACACATGACATGGTATTCATCACTGAAACATCACCTAGGATGGCCTTTGGGCGAACAGTGCAAGGACGCAGTTTGTAATCTTTTCTTTGCTCCTAAAAGGTGTCTTAACACCGCTAGAAACATCAGCAGCAGCACCACCAACACTTTTAGCCTTCCCCTTCCCATTAAAACCAGGCAAGTTCTCAATATCAAACCCTGCAAACTTAACCATTTTAGCCTTCCCCTTCCCATCTAAACCTCGCTTAAATTCTTGAACAACTTCCTTTCCTTTTTTTTGTGCAAAACATCCTCTTCCTCAACCAGCTTTCCTTTTCTTTTTCCTTTAATTTCCTCCCTTTTTTTAGCTACAACCCCTTGTTCCTCTTTGATTACAACACCACCTTTCACTGTTTGTGCCTTGGTTCCACTCCCATGCATTTTTTTCTTATCTATCCCCTGCCATTTACGTCTAGTCCTAAAAGGTGTTGGACTAAGCATTCTAAAGTTAGCATCTTGCTCTACCCAACCCACAACTTCAAAACTGATTTTTTTTTAAGTAAAACTGTGCTAACTTTTGGGGCTTGTGTGCAACGAAGATATCAACTGACTCATGTGTTTCAGCCAGTGCAAACAAAGTATGAACATCATCATTAGTATGAATCAAATGCAAACAATTTTCTAGGGATTCTTTAGGATCACATAAAAACAACGCCCATTTTTGTTCATTAATCTCTGATAATACATTGTCAATGCTTGAACTAAATATATCTCTATCACTGGTAAAGGCACACAGATTAATTAATGAACCTCTTTCATACCTGAGTGGGTTATAATCAAAAAACCCATTAGAGTGAATTATGAACAAGACCTCACCTTATTCTTCTTCCTTCACATCCTTAAAAGTTTAGACGAATATGCTCCTGTTTATTATTTTTTTTTTTTTTTTTTTTTTTTTTTTTTTACGAATTGGTTTGACTAGATGTGTGTTTCAGTACGTGGGTGTGGATGTTAGTTAGGTTTGGTTTTTGTTAATTGGGTCGGGTTAGTATGATAGTGTTTATGGTTTCGGATCTTGTTAGTTGGGTTGATTTGGTGTTTGCCAACACATTAATTGTGTATAAGCGTATCAAGGAAGGCAAAGGTCAAGTTGCAGGGTAACAGGTTTCAAATGTCACACTTGGTCCCTGAATTTGGTCAATTAGCCATTTTTTGCTCTTAAAATTCCCGCGTATTTTTACTCACACAAACTTGACTATTTCTCTTTTTACTTACTTCACAATTAGTCCCTGAATTTGTAACGTCCCGTTGTTTTTGGTATTTATAGGTTAATAATCTATACCATTTGCATACCAACAATAAAAAAAAACAAATTCTCACAAAATCTCAACAACCTCCGAATGGCTGACTTCCCACTTCTTCAAGAACTCGCCAAAGCTTCAAAGTCTGACTACATGTTTGACTCGATTTCTCTCTTTTATCAGAGAGAAAACGATAAGGACATCAAAATTGCTAATGGCCTCCAACGGACTTTGGTGACTTGATTCTTGGTATGAAGAAACCCAAGAATACATCTCGAGCTCGAAGGCTTTCGAACTACGGTGATGAACTACAAGTTTCTTGAGGATCTTCGCAAGAAGCAAAAGGCTAATGTCTTGAAGGCGTTGGAGATAAGGAGGATGATCATCAACACACTCGCAGGTGTTTGACAGGAACAACTTCCTTGATGATCTTAGGAAGACAAAGTGATGAGAAGGGAAATGAAGTGGTTATGTTTTCCTATTTTTTTTTGAAAAAATATGTACTGAATATTTAATGTTTAATATGAAATTAATGAATCTTGGTTCGCTCCCGAACGGTCAAGTTTTCTCACTCAAGCCGGCCACTTGTGAATGGTCGACCGTAAGAAACTTAAAACGGTTCAGAAACAAATGCAATGAAGATCTGGAGAGTATAGTGTTTCCCCGGGTCGTTATGTCCCAGCGAGCTATGCAATGAATAATCAAACGTGTAGTGATCGAGAGATTTGAACAGAAAAAGGGATTTGTGATTATTATAACTACAGAAAAAGCCTATAAATTACAGAGGCTTAAATGCAAATTAAAGAAAATTAAAAAGATAAAAAATATTAAATAAACGCTATCACTATTTGCAAAATGATGTTTTTGATTTTTTTTTTCTTTTTATAAAACTTAAATTAAAACTACGGAACGTACAAATGAAAATGTGAAACTAAAACAATATAAATCCTAAAAATATGAAAATGATATTTTTACAAACCTAATGATATGAGAAAATTTATAGAAAAAGAAAATTATTTTTATGACTATTTATTTAATTATTATTAATTAAAAACTATTTTTAACTATTAAATAATAACCTAAAATACAAGAAAATAGGAAATAAAGCTAGAAAAATAAAATTATAACTTGGAAAAATCTAAAATAACAAAAGAGAATTTTCAAAACTATTTTTATATTTTTCTGATTATTTTTCTATTTTCTAGGAATTAAAAACTATTAAAAACTAATTAAATTGCTTAAAAATACAAATTTAACTAAGAAAAATTTGGAAAAATATTTTTTTGACTTTTTATATTTATCTTAACTTAAGAAGAATGAAAAATTATTTTTTTGAACCTTTTCTAATTTATTTGTATTAAATGCTTATTAAAAATGCTTAAAAACTAATTAAAATGAAGAAAAATACCAAACAGTCCTAGAAAAATCTGAAAAAATCAAGATAAGTCTACAATAATATTCTAAAGCTGAGAAAAATATAAAAACAGGTGCTTATGTACAAGAAAATGAAACTGCTATGCCAAGTGCTTAAGAATAAGCTCTTATAATAAGCCAAATGGAAGCCAAAGACCACCACAGTAACACAGAAGCTATAATATGATAAGAGTACCCAAATGCAACAATTTATAACTATCCTAAACCTCTTATTTGCAGATTACACAGATTTGGTGATAAGAGCTTATGAGCTTAAAATCAGTTTTAGATGCTACTTTTGAGCTTAAGTACAAGATTCAAAATAAGCTAAAAATGAAAAACAGAAGTAGGAACTTGAAATAGACTTGGCCAAGAACTTATTAACCAAAAGTGAGCCTTAGACAAGCTCAATGAGCTTGTTGCAAGCTCTACAACCACCTGTGTGAGACTCGGTGGGCTCTTTGAATCGGTCTGCAGGCGGTTTGCCAAGTTGATAAGCCATTTGGAGCTTATAAAAAATTGCAAAAATCTACTAAAATGGTAATAATGAAATAGACCGGTGAAGTTTATGAACACCAAGTTTCACTTAATTTGGCTCGAATTGAGTCAATGAAAAATCTATCGATTGGCCTCAAATGACAAATTCATGTTTTGACTTTTGAGCAGTTGAGAAAAGTTTGACTAATTTGAGATTAGAACTCACTTTGTTGACTGATTATGTTATCAAATGATGAAATGACACTACTGCAGTCTATCTCTATGATATTTAAACACAAAACAAGATTTTGTTTTGCAAAAACTTCAACAGATAAGCTTTAAAGACAGATGAGAATGGATTTTGACTTTTAGCTTTTGCAGGCACAATATTGAGACAGATATGAGTATGATAGAACTAAACAAGCCAAAAACAACAAGAGTCTACCACTAAATAAGCATCTAAGACAGTTTAAGCATTCAATCCAAACACTCCTTTTTACACTGATTTGCAAATTTAATGAGACAAACTACTTAACTAGCTAATATTATTGATTAAACTGATCTTAGATAACATAAATAAAACTTAATTAACAGATTACAACTATTTATAACTACAAATGAAAGTTATGCAGTGGAACTTAGAAAATCACTTACTACAAGTCCTTAGCCACAATGGCTTGCCACTGAACCAATGAACAACTAACCTATTCCAACCCCTAACCCAGCTCTGATTCAACCCAAATCCAGCTCTGATTCAACCATTATCCATTTCATACCCATTTCCATGCTCAGTTGACTTTCATTGACCAAAATTCAAAATAGCTTGAAACTTAAATACAAGCTTACAAAAAGCTATAACAAGCTTGTATAAGCTGGTTTGAGCTTAAAATTAAGCTAATAAGAAATTGTGCATAAGACTTGGAAACTGAAAATTTCAACAGAGTCACAAAAATATGAAATTGTAACAATAACTTGAATTGAGACTTAAAAAGAGTTGCAATACATTTAAATACTCTAATTTGATACAACCAAACTGAAATTACCACTAAGACTATATTTAAGACTTTTAATGTAAAAACGACATACATTTTAATTTAAAACTAAGTACTCTATGGTTCTTCCTTCTCTTTGCTTCTTTTATACTCCAAACATCTTCTCTCACTCTCTTCAAATCCAAAGAATAATCTTGGCCCTTGGATTGGTTGGTATCATCTTGGCCGTTTAATTGGTTTTGGCGCAAAAGTGAGTATAAGCCGGTGGGGTTGAGTGTTAGGTTGAAGGTGCATTAAATGCATTTTTGGCTTGGGGTGTTTGGAGTGATAAGGAGTAGGGTGTGATGATGATGGAGGAGGGGGGAGGTGTTGCAGGCAGGCGTGTGCAGGGTGATGATGGAGGGAAAGGGAACCCGTGAGGGGGTTTGACCTTTGTTTGACCGGTGTTTTAATATTTTAAAGGAAAGGGGTCAAAAGGTAGGGTCCAAATGGGATTGGCAGGGGTCATATGGGTTTGTGACAAGTCCAAAGGTGTGTAAAAGGTTATTAATATTCAAGGACCTATGTTGCCATTTCTGAAAATACAAGGACCTCATTGCCATTTTCACAAAGTTGTTCCAATGAAAATGACAAGTTTCAATAGTACAAGGATCAAAGTGACATTTTCAAATTTCAGGACCAATTTTGCCAATTTTAAACTTGAAGGACCAATTTTGTAATTTCTCAAAATTTTGATATTTTTCACCAAAGGACTAATTTTGACAACTTATGATTTTAAAAGGACCTTTGGTGATTTTTCTTTGAAATTATGTGCTCGGGGACTATTTCGACAATTTTTGAAACTTGGGGGCTGAAGCGCCAATTATGCAAACTTAGCTCATTTTCATCTGTTTTTGAACATTTTGCATCCGAAACATATAAAATGCAATTTTGGAATATTTTCAGTATTTTGATGCATTTCGAGCATTTTTAAGCGTTTTGCAGTTCATATTTACCAAAAATGATGAGTATTTACACACTCATCAATCCCCACACTAAACTATTGATAGTCCCTAGCAATCTTTTGAGAAAAACTTAATGGATTTCAATCTCTTTACCAAAAGCCATTACTTGGAGTAGCCAAATGTTTCGGTTCAAGTAAGAACCATGGTACACCGATAACCATGTGATTTTGAGCAAACCACCGACTTCCAACGGATTTGATTTGTCTTTACCGAAGCCGTTTGCTTCGGACTAGCCAACTCTTAGATAAATTATCGTATTATCTTTGGTGAGTTGATTACCAATTATGGTTTTCCATCGCCTTTACCACAAGCCATAAACTTGCGGGCTAGCCAACTCTTCACTTTTAGGATATGGTGGTGAATACCATACAATTTTGGGCAAATTGCAAGCCGTCAACGGATTTGAGATATCTTTACCAAGAGCCGTTTGCTCTGGATTAGCCAATCCTTTTGTTTTTAGACATGGCGGATGATAACCAATTGAGTGAGTGTAAAACACTTACTCAAAAAAAATTTTGGCAAAAACGGGAATTAGGCGGTATAATTACATGATAAAATTCGTGAGAATTCCCCCACACTTAGAAATGAATATTGCCCTCAATATTCAAAGTACCGTGATTATGCCGAAACCGAAAACGTAAAGGGAAATACTACGGCCATTATTTAGAAAGTTTTTTTTTTTTTTTTTTTTTTTTTTTTAGAAACTTGCATATATACACAACATGTGGGCAACCCCCACACTAGGGTGGTAGAAAGATAGAAAGAAGTCGAAATATGGGTGAAAACCCATATGGCATGCTCTTGTTTTTGATTCCCGAGTCGCTAGCTTGACTCGACCCAATTCATTGGTTCATGGGAAAGTTTGAAGATCCGGACAACCACGGGGGAATGTCCTCTCCAAAGTAATGCTTCAACCGATGACCATTCACTTTAAAGTTTGGACCATCGGGTTGAGATAACTCAATGGTTCCATATGGAAAGACTTTAGTGATGGTAAATGGTCCGGACCGGTGGATTTTAATTTTCAGAAAATCTTCAATCTTGAGTTGAAAAGAAGGACTCGATCACCGACGTTGAAAACGCGGTTTTCATTTTGAGTCATGAATCTTCTTTGTCTTTTGTTTATAGATCAAAGAGTTCTCGTATGCTTGATCACGGAGTTCATTTAATTCATTCATTTGAACTTTCCGGTGATCACCATTTATCTGAATATCAAAGTTGGCATGTTTCAAGGCCCAATATGCCTTGTGCTCGAGCTCAACCGGCAGATGACATGCCTTCCGTATACAAGCTTGTATGGAGTACACCGATGGGTGTTTATAAAATTGTCACGGAAGGCCCAGTCGTCATCTAGCTTATCCGACCAAGAGGCACGGTTTTCACCAACCGTCCTCTCCAAGATTCTTTAATCCCAGGTTGGAAACTTCCACTTGCCCACTTGTTTGGGGTGATGCAGCGAGAGAGGCGGTGAGTTACACCATACTTTTGCATGACTCTATCAAACCGGTCATTGCAATGCGTACCACGATCACCGATTATGGCTCGTGGATTTCCAAACCTAGCAAAAGAGATTTTAAGAATTTCACAACAACTCGGGCATCGTTGGTAGGCAAAGCCTTAGCTTCAACCCATTTGACAAGTAGTCAACGCCACGAGTATGTATTTGTTACCATGAGAAGAAGGAAATGGCCCCATAAAGTCAATGCCCGGATGTCAAAAATCTCACACACTTGAATGGCGTTTTGCGGCATTTCATTTCTTTATGAGATATTCCCGTGACGTTGACAAGCGTCGCGGGTTTTGACAAATTCATGGGCATCCTTGTAAATTGTAGGCCAATAGAATCCGGAATCAAACACCTTCTTGGCGGTGTAGTTGGGGCTATGATGTCCCCAGTGGGTCCGAATGGCAAGCTTTGAGAATGTCAATAGCTTCGACCATATACACATCGCTGATGACTTGATCCGCGCAAATTTTAAACAAGTAGGGTCGTCCAAGAAGTAATGTTTCACATCTTTAAAGAATTTATTTTTCGTTGGGACGACATCCCTTTCACTACAAAATTACCCGCATGGTAATTTGCAAAGTCAACAAACCATGGGGTAGAAGAGTCTCATGAAAAGAAACCACATTGAGTGTTTCGAGAGGAAATGTTTCGTTTATTTCCTTTTCTCGAACACATCCCTGGTGAGGGTTTTCTAGACGGACAGATGATCGTGACCGTGTTCTCGGCTCCTTTTTATCACGAATAATGATATCAAATTCTTGTAGGAGGAGAACCCAACGGAGCAATCTCGGCTTTGCATCTTGTTTTGCAAAGAGATATTTGAGAGCCGAGTGATCCGTATACACCACGCATTTGGTCAAGATAAGGTATGGCGAAACTTTTCAAACGCATACACCACGCCTAATAATTCTTTTTACGTAGTGGTGTAATGGGTTTGAGCTTGATCATAGTTTTACTTGCATAGTGGATAGGTGAAAATGCTTGGTTTTGCGTTGCCCCAAGACCGCACCGATAGCAAAGTCACTTGCATCGCACATGAGCTCAAGGGTAAATCCCGATCGGGGCAACTAGAATGGGTGCTTCCGTAGCTTTTTCTTTAGTGTTTCAAAAGCTTGATGCACTCGGGAGAAAAGATAAAAGGAGCATCTTTTTCGAGAAGATGGGTCATAGGCCGAGCGATTTTAGAGAAATCTTGTATGAATCTACGATAAAACCCGGCATGGCCTAGAAAACTCCTAATACCTTTAACGGTAGTAGGGTGAGGCAGTTTAGCAATAACATCAACTTTTGCTCTATCTACCTCAATCCCATTTTTAGAAATCTTATGGCCAAGGACTATGCCTTCTTTGACCATAAAGTGACTCTTCTCCCAGTTTAGACAAAGATTGGTGTCTTTACACCTTTTGAGCATTTTATCTAAATGGGAGAGACATGTATGAAACGAGTCCCCAATGACCGAGAAGTCATCCATAAACACCTCCATTGTTTCCCCGATCATGTCGTGGAAAATTGCCATCATACATCGTTGGAGCGTGCGGGAGCATTACATAAGCCAAAAGGCATACGTCTATAGGCAAATGTTCGTATGGGCGGTGAATGTGGTTTTTGATCCGGCGGATCAATGGGGATCTGAAAGTAACCGAGAAACCATCAAGGAAACAATAGTATTCGTTCCTCGCTAATCTCTCAAGCATCGGTCCATGAAGGGTAGAGGAAAATGGTCTTTACGGGTGGCTTCGTTTAACTTGCGATAGTCAATACATACACGCCATCCCGTAACCAATCGAGTTGGAATTAACTCGTTTTCTTCATTCGTGACAACAGTAATGCCACCCTTTTTGGAACGCAATGAATTGGGCTAACCAAGGACTATCGGAGATCGGGTAAATCAAACCGCATCAAGAAGTTTGAGAACCTCTTGTTTGATAACCTCATGAATCTTAGGATTCACCCTTCTCTCGATGTTGATCGCTGGTTTGAAGTCATCCTCCATTAAGATTTTGTGAGTACAAAACTCGGGGTTGATACCTTAATGTCGGAGAGTTTCCAAGCAATTGCTTGCTTGTGTGACTTCAAGACCTTTATGAGAGCAATTTTCTCCTCCTCGGTCAAGTCTTTAGCAATTATGACGGGTAATTTATCATCACCTCCAAGAATGCATACTCGAGATGAGGAGGTAGGTCCTTAAGTTCAACCTCGGAAATTCATCGGTAGATGTTTGTCTTGATTTGATTTCCTCAATCGTGATTTCTTTCGGAGGAGCGAAGGTAATGGATCTTCATTTAACAATTGCTCAAGATAAAGAATATCCCTCCGAATCATAAACACCATCAATTCCAAAGTAGAATTGACTCATCGATAACAAGAAATTCATCGATCTCTTCCAAAGGAAGTCACCTCCTCAAACGGAGTGAGAGGGGAAGAGTCGGCAATGATTGGTTGAGAAGATGTGGTGGAACCTCCACTCACGTAATTATGAAGATAACCAAGAAACTCTTGATAGTACTCCTCAAGCAATATCAATTAAATCGAATCGATTAACTAATTCAATATCATAATTTGAGGAGTACCTCGAAGTTTGATCAAGGTTAAAGGTATGACTTCATTACCCACACGTAACGTGATTTCTTGCTCAAATACATCAATAAGAGCACGGCCCGTTCTCGTGAATCCTCTTCCAACAATGAGGGAACCCGAGGATCAACATCGAAATCAACAACCACAAAGTCACTGGAAAATGGAACTTTCCTACTTTCACGAATACATCCTCGGCGATGCCAAGAGGACGCGATATAGAACGATCGCAAGCTCAAGAGTCATGTAGGTAGGAATAAGTTCCTAAGAGAAAGTTTCTTCCACATCGAATAAGGCATCAGTTGATGCTTGCACCAAGATCGGCAAGGCAAAGCATTCAATCATCCCGTGAAAACACAAGGAAGAAGAAATTTTCCGGATCTCCTAGCTTCTCGGGAAGCTTCTTTAATGAATCTGGCGGTTCTCGTTCAAAGGAGTTTTGGCCATTTCAAACGACTTTTCCTTATTGCTCAACATGTGCTTAAGAGTAGATGCAAACTTGGGCATCAACATGATGGCATCCATGAAGCTTATGTCAAAATGAAGCTCTTGGAAAATTTGAAAGAATTTCTCCATTTGATGACTAGCTTTTTCAGAGCTTTGCTCATGTAAACGTGAGGGTAAGGAATAGAAGTTTTGGATTTGGGGTCACCAACCGGAGGTTCAAAAACAACTCGTGGTTGGTTTTCGGGACAACACGAGGATGGACATTCTTTGGTACTTCCGTTATTAGTAGGAAGTTCCTTGTCCTTTGTCGCCTCGGTTCACTTTCCACTACCTTCGGAGAGAAGAAGAAGAGGTAGTAGGAATAGCGGGTCCATCATAAGAAGCACCACTTCGGTTGTGATCGCTTTGCATCGCCCCTCGGATTAGCGATCGTGTTGCTAGGTAAAGTACCGAGCCCGAGGGTCGATCATTTAAAGACTTCTTAATGTCGAAATGGGTGACCAACAACCGATTCATTTCCTCTTGGGATTTCATGAATTGTTTCAACAACTCATCGATGATGGTCCAGTTGGAACAATGGCTTGAGTTTGCACAGAAAATTTTGGCCTCTATTGTTAGGATTAGGGCCTTGATTACGAAAATTTCCTTGATTATTACCATGAAAATACCCCAGGTTGAAATTTCCACGACTGGTTTCTATTAAAATTTCCTTGATGTTGGAAATTTTGATTTTGATTTTGAAAACCGTTGTTTGGTGAAATTACCTTGGTTTTGAAAACATTGGTTTGGTCATTACGATTTTGATTACGGTTTGATTGAAACCGGAGGTCCAGGTAGTGGTTAGGACGGTGGTTCGGGTCTATAGGAGCACGGTATTGATTGCCTCCCGATTAGAGATCCCGCCCACAACATTAGCTTCAAAGGGTTACCATCGGTGGCCATACGGTTGTAATAAGCATGGGGCCACCACAAGTAACACAGACTTCCCTTTCTTAACTTCACAGGAGGTGAGTTTGTGGAAAAGAGACTTTCTTTTGGTTGGAGAGAACCAAAGCTTGAATAGCTTCCGTGAGTTTGTCAATCTTAGCATCGGTGCTAGATTGACTCACCAAGCGATGAAGAAGAAGGTCCAACACCGACTTGGGAAACAACCGGTTTGCTTGATGCGGCGGACTTTAGACTTGTTTTCAATTATCGCTAAAGCTTCTTTGTGGTTTTGCTCAAGAAATTTCCTCCGGCGGAGGAATTGAGAGAATCTTGATCGATTGACTCACTCCATTGTAGAAAGTATCGAGTTGCATCAACTCGGAGAAACCGTGGTGAGGACATTTGCGAAGCAATTCCTTGAAACGATCCCACGATTCATCAAGGATTCATCAAACTTTTGAGTGAACTTGATGATTTCATTTTTAGACTCGTGGTTTTGGAAGGTGGATAGAATTCATTCACAAATTTCTTCACCGATCTTCCTATGTCTCAATTGACCGAGGGGTTGTTTTCAAGCCAAACCGGCTTGTCCTCAAGAGAAAATGGGAATGTAAGAAGCTTATGACATCGATAGGGACATTCTTGTATTTGATGGTAGATGCAATCTTGTTAAACCATCGAATATGAGCATGAGGTCATCCGCTCAAAACCATAGAATTGATTTGAGGTTACAAGATTGAGAACCGGTTTTGAGTTCAAAATTTTCACCACAATGGCTGGTACAACAATAGCATCTCCATACCCGTCGATGGGTGCACGGAGAAGCTCACACATAGGCGTTCTTCCGCCATTATAACGGAAGTAGTGTGAGCGATCGGGATCTCGATCCGATGAAGGAGCAGAAGTCACGAACACGCCTTCTTGGAATCTTGACAAGCTCACGAAATGGGCTCACAGATCTAGAAGAGCGAAAAGATACACTAGAGTTAACTCTAAGAGACCTCGAGTTAAGGAGAGGAATAGGAATTATGAAGATATATTATGAAAAATTGGGGTGAGAAGAATCTTTTGGGTTTTCGGTTCTGATAAGTAGATATAACAACAAAATCAATTAAAACAAAATCGAGGCAAAACAACAGTGAACTTAAACCAATAATCACAAGATGAATGGCTTCTTTGAAAAAGGTACACCAATCACAAGGACACAAAGGCAAGTTTTAAATCTTTGGTTCGGGAACTTATTATGGTCGCACCCCAGTTAGGTAGTACACTTGCCTTGGTTTATGGTGGTAATCTTTTATGTTGTTATTATTAAAGAAAGAAAACGCGAATCTTTTGTATTTTTATTTTTGATACATATATAGAAACAAAAGGAAAATATTTTTGTGTTTTATACGTTTTTAGTTGTTTTGGGTTTTGGATTTTTTATAAGAACATATATATATATATATATATATATAGAGATGGTATGAACAAAGAGTGAGTATTCAAACTACTAATCGCTAAACGGAAGATAATCGACCTGACTCCATGCGTGGCGCTAAAAATTTGGTTCGCTCCGAACGGTCAAGTTTTTCACTCAAGCCGCCACTTGTGAATGGTCAATCGTAAGAAACTTAAAACGGTTCGAAACAAATGCAATGAAGATCCGAGAGTATAGTATTTCCCGGTCGTTATGTCCCAAATGAGCTATGCAATGAATAATCAAACGTGTAGTGATCGAGAGATTTGAACAGAAAAAGGGATTTGTGATTATTATAACTACAGAAAAAGCCTATAAATTACAGAGGCTTAAATGCAAATTAAAGAAAATTAAAAAGATAAAAAATATTAAATAAACGCTATCACTATTTGCAAAATGATGTTTTTGATTTTTTTTTTCCTTTTATAAAACTTAAATTAAAACTACTAACGCACAAATGAAAATGTGAAACTAAAACAATATAAATCCTAAAAATATGAAAATGATATTTTACAAACCTAATGATATGAGAAAATTTATAGAAAAGAAAATTATTTTTATGACTATTTATTTAATTATTATTAATTAAAAACTATTTTTAACTATTAAATAATAACCTAAAATACAAGAAAATAGGAAATAAAGCTAGAAAAATAAAATTATGACTTGGAAAAATCTAAAATAACAAAAGAGAATTTTCAAAACTATTTTTATATTTTTCTGATTATTTTTCTATTTTCTAGGAATTAAAAACTATTAAAAACTAATTAAATTGCTTAAAAATACAAATTTAACTAAGAAAAATTTGGAAAAATATTTTTTTGACTTTTTATATTTATCTTAACTTAAGAAAAATTAAAAAAAAAAATTTTGAACCTTTTCTAATTTATTTGTATTAAATGCTAATTAAAAATGCTTAAAAACTAATTAAAATGAAGAAAAATACCAAACAGTCCTAGAAAAATCTGAAAAATTCAAGATAAGTCTACAATAATATTCTAAAGCTGAGAAAAATATAAAAACATGTGCTTGTGTACAAGAAAATGAAACTGCTATGCCAAGTGCTTAAGAATAAGCTCTTATAATAAGCCAAATGGAAGCCAAAGACCACCACAGTAACACAGAAGCTATAATATGATAAGAGTACCCAAATGCAACAATTTATAACTATCCTAAACCTCTGATTGGCAGATTACACAGATTTGGTGATAAGAGCTTATGAGCTTAAAATCAGTTTTAGGTGCTACTTTTGAGCTTAAGTACAAGATTCAAAATAAGCTAAAAATGAAAAACAGAAGTAGGAACTTGAAATAGACTTGGCCAAGAACTTATTAACCAAAAGTGAGCCTTAGACAAGCTCAACTGAGCTTGTTGCAAGCCTCGCAAAACACCTGCGAGACTCGGTGGTCTTTGAATCGATCTGTGAGGCGGTTTGCCCAAGTTGATAAGCCATTTGGAGCTTATAAAAAAAATTGCAAAAATCTACTAAAATGGTAATAATGAAATAGACCAGCTGAAGTTTATGAACACCAAGTTTCACTTAATTTGGCTCGAATTGAGTCAATGAAAAATCTATCGATTGGCCTCAAATGACAAATTCATGTTTTGACTTTTGAGCGAGCTTGAGAAAAGTTTGACTAATTTGAGATTAGAACTCACTTTGTTGACCGATTATGTTATCAAATGATGAAATGACACTCTGCGGTCTATCTCTATGATATTTAAACACAAAACAAGATTTTGTTTTGCAAAACTTCAACAGATAAGCTTTAAAGATGATGAGAATGGATTTTGACTTTTAGCTTTGCAGCACAATATTGAGACAGATATGAGTATGATAGAACTAAACAAGCCAAAAACAACAAGAGTCTACCACTAAATAAGCATCTAAGACAGTTTAAGCATTCAATCCAAACACTCCTTTTTACACTGATTTGCAAATTTAATGAGACAAACTACTTAACTAGCTAATATTATTGATTAAACTGATCTTAGATAACATAAATAAAACTTAATTAACAGATTACAACTATTTATAACTACAAATGAAAGTTATGCAGTGGAACTTAGAAAATCACTTACTACAAGTCCTTAGCCACAATGGCTTGCCACTGAACCAATGAACAACTAACCTATTCCAACCCCTAACCTAGCTCGATTCAACCCAATCCACTCGATTCAACCATTATCCATTTCATACCCATTTCCATGCTCATTGACTTTCATTGACCAAAATTCAAAATAGCTTGAAACTTAAATACAAGCTTACAAAAGCTATAACAAGCTTGTATAAGCTGGTTTGAGCTTAAAATTAAGCTAATAAGAAATTGTGCATAAGACTTGGAAACTGAAAATTTCAACAGAGTCACAAAAATATGAAATTGTAACAATAACTTGAATTGAGACTTAAAAAGAGTTGCAATACATTTAAATACTCTAATTTGATACAACCAAACTGAAATTACCACTAAGACTATATTTAAGACTTTTTAATGTAAAAAACGACATACATTTTTAATTTAAAACTAAGTACTCTATGGTTCTTCCTTCTCTTTGCTTCTTTTTATACTCCAAACATCTTCTCTCACCTCTCTCTTCAAATCCCAGCAATAATCTTGGCCCTTGGATTGGTTGGTATCATCTTGGCCGTTTAATTGGTTTTGGCGCCAAAAGTGAGTATAAGCCAGCTGGGGGTTGAGTGTTAGGTTGAAGGTGCATTAAATGCATTTTTGGCTTGGGGTGTTTGGAGTGATAAGGAGTAGGGTGTGATGATGATGGAGGAGGGGGGAGGTGTTGCAGGCAGGCGTGTGCAGGGTGATGATGGAGGGAAAGGGAACCCGTGAGGGGGTTTGACCTTTGTTTGACCGGTGTTTTAATATTTTAAAGGAAAGGGGTCAAAAGGTAGGGTCCAAATGGGATTGGCAGGGGTCATATGGGTTTGTGACAAGTCCAAAGGTGTGTAAAAGGTTATTAATATTCAAGGACCTATGTTGCCATTTCTGAAAATACAAGGACCTCGGCTGCCATTTTCACAAAGTTGTTCCAAGGGCTGAAAATGACAAGTTTCAATAGTACAAGGATCAAAGCTGACATTTTCAAATTTCCAGGGACCAATTTTGCCAATTTTTAAACTTGAAGGACCAATTTTGTAATTTCTCAAAACTTTTGATATTTTTCACCAAAGGACTAATTTTGACAACTTATGATTTTAAAAGGACCTTTGGTGATTTTTCTTTTGAAATTATGTGCTCAAGGACTATTTCTGACAATTTTTGAAACTTGGGGGACTAAAACTGCCAATTATGCAAACTTAGCTCATTTTTCATCTGTTTTTGAACATTTTGCATCTGAAACATATAAAATGCAATTTTGGAATATTTTCAGTATTTTGATGCATTTCTGAGCATTTTTAAACGTTTTGCAGTTCATATTTACCCAAAAATGATGAGTATTTACACACTCATCAAATCTATATGTTATGTTCTAGTGTTATAATTTGTTAATTTTGTTGTTAATTGTTGTATTCGTCTTAGATAGTTGTTATATCGGTTTTGATTGTATTGGGTGTTGGTAGAACTATGGTCCTTGCTTAAACAGTTTAAGAGTATAGGGGACTAAGGTTTTAGTCCCCTATCCTGTCCTCACATTTGCATTAACTTATAGGAAGCACTTTATTCTCACACTTTACCCCAAATTTGAATTCATAAACATAAAGCCTCAATTAAGTGAAATTGCATCAAAATGGGTAAATCTAGAGCTCGTAAACAGATTAAATGCTCCAATTGTCAAACTGTTGGACATAATAAGTCTAGATGTTACAAGGATCAAGTACCAAAACCAACAAAGGAAACAAAGGTTCGAGGTAGAAAAAGGCATTGTGATGGCAGAAGGCAACATGTATTCATTTAATTGCCATTTGCATAACGATTGTTCTTGTGTGTTTTAATTCTAGTTGATGTACACATGTATTACTTTTGCAGTGGATGGATGAAGACGATATAAGGAAGACTATGGAACAAGAGTTTCTTGAAGCTCTTTATGAGCAACAAGAAGAACACACAATTTTGGAGCTTCTTTTTTCTTTTCTTTTTTTTTGCTTTTGTTTATCTGATTTGTTTAAAATGGATTTCTGTAGTATAAAAATAATTGTTGTGACTAACTAATAAGTATGTCTATTTATGTATTTAATGATTTGATTGTTTAATTTGTATAAATAATTGGTAAGAATTTAAAAAGAGAAAATACATATATACTTGTAAAAGTTTTTTTTATAATTTTGTCTAGCCTTTTTATGCATGTAGAATACTTTTATTTTTTTCCCGATTTTCACACAAACTATACAAGATCTATCTGATCTTCACACTATCTAACCAATCTACACACGATTTACATGATCTACACACTATCAACTCAATTAACACAACATCCTCCCGATCTCTACACGATCAACCCGATTTACACAATCTAACTAAGTATAATGACAAACAACTTGATGTACGACAATATACACCAACTACGTAACAAGTGTTACGAGTGCACTAAGCTAATTAGGGTTCTAAACGAACTGAACTTTTCGTGAATATTTTAATGAACCGTTCGGTAAAAAGTTCATTTATGTTCGTTTATTTATTAAAGACTAAAATACACGGTTGGTCCCTAAACTTGGCAAAATGCTTCGCGATGGGACAAAACTCGGCCTTATCATCGCCAGAGGTCCAAACCTTGGCCTTTAAATGCCAAAATCGTCCCTTGACCAATAACGCCTATGTCAACGTCTTTTTTCTGTTCGTTAGTGGAGGGTATTATAGTCCATACACATTTATAACTCACATTAGTTCATTCTAACTCAAGAACTATTCCACCAACACATAAAGGGGTTATTGTTTGAACAAATTATATCAGTGTACCTGACCACTTAAGTATGACTTCATAAAATTCAACTGGTAAAGAAAGTATGAGCTCACAGAATTTTACCCATGATTAACAAACAAATTTATACATTATCAACTACTTAGCTAGTTGACTTATAACAGTCAATTATATACAGTGTTTGATGAAACTGGAACATAACTGATACTACGGAGTCATTGTCTGATACATGGTAATATACTGATATTTTACAAAATATAAAAGATGAATTTGGGCCCAACTTCAAAACGTTCAACTGCTGAATCTTCAAATGATCTACACAGCTCTGATCGATATCCAGAAACTATCGAACCGACAAAACATGAACCCTAAATTGATGATGCTGCTGCTACCTTGTCTGCAAAAACATGTATACAAACAACAAACATATAAGTTAGGTACTCTACTATTACAACTTAATGGAATTAAACACATAACATGGTATTCATCACGGAAACATCACCTAGGGCCGCCTTTCGGCGAACAGTGCTAGGACGCAATTTGTAATCTTTTCTTTGCTCTAAAGGGTGTCTTAACACCGCTTGAAACATCGCAGAAGACACCACCAACCCTTTCACCTTCCCTCCACATCAAAACCAGGCAAGTTCTCAAAATCAAACCCTGCAAACTCAACCATTTTGGCTTTCCCCTTCCCATCTAAACCTCGCTTAAATTCTTGAACAACTTCTCTCCCTTTTTTCTGGGCAAAACATCCGCTTCATCAACCATCTTTCCTTTTCATTTTCCTTTAATTTTCCCCCTTTTTTTAGCTACAACCCCTTCTTCGTCTTTGATTACAACACCACCTTTCACTCTTGGTGTCTTGGTTCCACTCCTCTGCATTTTTTTCTTATCTATCCCCTGCCATTGACGTCTAGTCCTAAAGGTGTTTGACTAAGCATCCTAAAGTTAGCATCCCGCTTCTACCCAACCCACAACTTCAAAGCGATGTTTTTAAGTAAAATTGTGCTAACTTTTGGGGCTTGTGGGCTACGAAGATATCAATCGACTCATTTGTTTGACCATTCCAAACAAAGTATGAACATCAACATCGGTATGAATCAAATGTAAACCATTTTCGAGGATTCTTTAGGATCACGGAAAAACAACGCCCATTTTGTTCATTAATCTCTGATAACACATTATCAAGGCTTGAACTAAATATATCTCTATCACTGGTAAAGGCACACAAATTATTAAATGAACCTCCTTCATACCTGAGTGGGCTATAATCAAAAACCCCATTATAGTGGATTCTGAACAAGACCTCACCTTCTTCTTCTTCCTTCACATCCTTAAAAGTTGAGACGAATATGCTTCTGTCCTTCATTGTTATTTTTTGTTTTTTTACGAATGGGTTTGACTAGATGTGTGTTTCAGTACGTGAGTGTGGATGCGTGTTTCAGTACGTGAGTGTGGATGTATGTTAGGTTTGGTTTTGATTGGTTTTGTTAATTGGGTCGGGTTATTATGATAGTGTTAATTGTTTCGGATATTGTTAGTTGGGTTGTTTTGGTGATTCCCAACACATTAATTGTGTATAAGCGTATCAAGGAAGGCAAAAGGTCAAGTTGCAGGGTAACATGTTTAAAATGTCACACTTGGTCCCTGAATTTGGTCGATTAGCCGTTTTTGCACTTAAAATTCAGCGTATTTTTCTCACACAAACTTGACTATTTCTCTTTTACTAACTTCACAATTAGTCCACGAATTTGGAGCGTCCAGTTGGTTTTGGTATTTATGGGTTAATAACCTATACCAATTGCATACCAACAATCAAAAGAAACATATCCTAACAAAATCTCAACAACCTCCCAATGGCTGACTTCCCACTACTTGAAGAACTCGCCAAAGCTTCGAACTCTGACTACATGTTTGACTCGATTTCTCTCTGTTATCAGAGAGAAAACGATAAGGACATCAAAATTGCTAAGGGACTCCAAAACACTTTGACTGACTTGATTCTTGGTATGAAGGAAACACAAGAATACATCTCTGAGATCGAAGGCTTTCGAACTACGGTGATGAACTACAAGGTTCTCGAGGATCTTCGCAACAAGAAAAGGGCTAATGTCTTGAAGGCGTTGGAGATAAGGAGGATGATCTGTCAAACACACTCACAGGTGTGTGATAGGAACAACTTCCTTGATGATCTTAGGAAGTGTTGAGAAGGAAAATAAGTGGTTATGTTTTCCCCCCTTTTTTTTTAGAAAAATATGTACTGAATATTTAATGTTTAATATGAAATTAATGAATATATATGTTATGTTCTAGTGTTTTAATTTGTTAATTATGTTGTTAATTGTTGTATTCGTCTTAGAGAGTTGTTATATCGGTGTTGATTGTATTGGGTGTTTGGTAGAAGTATGGTCCTTGCTAAAACAGTTTAAGAGTATAGGGGACTAAGGTTTTAGTCCCCTATCCTATCTTCACATTTGCATTAACTTATAGCAAGCACTTTATTCTCACATTTTACCACAAATTTGAATTCATAAACATAAAGCCAACCCTTTCAGTGAAATTGCGTCAAAATGGGTAAATCTAGAGCTCGTAAACAGATTAAATGCTCCAATTGTCAAACTGTTGGACATAATAAGTCTAGCTGTCACAAGGATCAGGTACCAAAACCAACCAAGGAAACTAAGGTTCGAGGTAGAAAAAGGCATTGTGATGGCAGAAGGCAACAGGTATTCATTTAATTGTCATTTGCATAACGATTGTTCTTGTGTGTTTACATTCTAGTTGATGTGCAAATGTATTACTTTTGTAGTAGATGGATGAAGTCGATATAAGGAAGACTATGGAACAAGAGTTTCTTGAAGCTCTTTATGAGCAAGAAGAAGAACACACACATTTGGAGGAAGATGAAGAGCAGTCCATGTTGGATGAAGAAGCATTCCAGCAGTTTTTGGAAGAGGAGAGAATGTACAAAAGAATTGAAGAGGAATGGGAGAGGAAAAAATGGCTTGAAGATGCAGAGTCGAGGCGACTTACTATGGAGTGTCGTGGAAGAGTTATATCCAAGACATCCATATGTCTTGGATAAAATTCACGCCCGAATGGCACAAATTCAGCAGTTTTCGAAGGTTGTAGGCTTCTACTCATGTAGCCATTTGTAATATCGACAATATCATGTTTTAACATGTTTTTTTTTTTTTTTTACTTTATAAGTTGACTAGTTTGTAAGAATTTATGTTGTCTTTACTCCTTATCTACTTGTTCAACAACCACAACTCCCATCTACTTATATAATACATCTTAAGTCAGCAATTGTTTATCATACCAACATATTATCACCATGGATGTAGAAAATGGTTGTCAAATGGTATGCATTGACTGTTGGGTTGAAAGTGAAAACAGGGCTAGATTGACCTTTTTTTTAAGGCGTCCACCTTATAGAGATTTCATGTGGTATGTTTGTCTAGTGTGCCTTGAGATAAGGGGAAACACATCTTATACTGGTAGAGATGGTGTTACAAGGGAAAACACAAACACAGGAGATAGTGGTGCATATGTGATGGGTCTACATATTACTGCACCCACTAGTGTTGGTGCATCGTTGGGCAGTGATGAAGAAGAAAGTGAACCACCTACATCTGAAATACCAAGTGGAGAGCGCCCTAGCCAAACACCACTTGAAGCACCTGCAACTGAAAGACAAAATGGAGAGCGCCCAAGACAAACACCACTTGAACCAAGCGCAATCGAGCGGACCAAATGGATCACCTACTAGTCATTTAAAGCAGTGAATTCCTAGCAAGAAATGCTATGTTGTCTTTCAGTCTAAATGTAGCTTAACTGATATGTGTGTGCTGATATGTTTATAATAATTGAATTTTTGTTACAATTTGAATCTGTTGACTTTATAAGTCAAACAGAAGAGATTATAAATACTAACAATTCGATGTGGTTCCTCTAATAATTTGGTTTATGTTGACCTTATAAGTCAAAATGGGTTTTCCCAAGCACCCACCTAAACTGGATATGCAAGTGCAAACTACAAAATGAAAACAAGAAATCCAAAATATACCTACACCACCACCTAATTACACCATATCAAGCAAAATATACATGTTAACAAGTATCATTTTCAGTAACCATCATCAGCCAAAAAATATACATCTTCATTACATCAACAACTAAAAATAACAGGTGAACTTCTTGATGGGAGGCTTGATATTCATGGGGGGAGACTTGAGGTCCTTAGGGGGAGGCACATACCACTCATTCCTATTTGTGCTGGAGCATCCCACAACCGCTACAAGGCCAAGTACAACCTTGGGAGCGGAAGCCTTGGATGCTTGGGAAGTGGAACCTTTCAAAGTAGTGGTCTTAGAACACATGTTCCCACACTCATCATCAGATGTGTCTGAAATAATGATGACATCAACTTCATTTCCTTTCACGTTAGTATCTGGAAAGATAGACAAAACAGAAAGAAATCAGAGTTCACCCATTTACAACTTTCTTAGCTTGCAAACATTAACTCTAACCTTTCTCAGACTCCTTATTCCCATATTTTCCCACAAGTCTTCAAGTATCACATCAGCAATGTCATCTCCTATATCCCACTTATTCCCATAAGTAGCCATGGCATACTCAACCATATCGTCAGATACCTTTAGCTTGCTATAATCCCTCTTTTGATGATTCGACCTTTGCTCGGATTTCTATCAAATAAATTAGAGTTATTTATGATCATCCCTTAAAATGGCAATCACACAAAATACAAAAAAAACCCGACTAACCTTTCATCACTTGAGCTTCTTTCGCAAATCTGCATAAATCATCAAACATTTCATCAGACATTTCATCTTCTTTTAACCAAGTATCCCCATATTTTGCCTTCACATATTTTACCATCTCATCAGTTGCATATGTAAAAGTAAGCTCCTTGTCTGCCATTGTTAAAGTGTGTGTGAGGGTTGTGTGAGGAAGGAGGGAAACGATCAAGATGGTATACGGTAGCATTTCTCAGAATTAACTAAGGTGAGTTATAAATGTGTATGGACTATAATACCCTCCACTAACTAACAGAAAAAAGACGTTGACATAGGCGTTATTGGTCAAGGGACTATTTTGGCATTTAAAGGCCAAGGTTTGGACCTCTCGCGATGATAAGGCCGAGTTTTGTCCCATCGCGAAGCGTTTTGCCAAGTTTAGGGACCAACCGTGTATTTTAGTCTTTATTAAATAAACGAACATGAACAATATTTTACGTTCGTTTGTTTAAATGAACGAACATGAACAAAAGTTTTGTCCGTTCAGTTCGTGAACGTCCGATTATCCATTCATTTATAATCATTTATTTATTTATGTTCGTATACTATATATTTTAATTGAATAATTTTAAAATTTGTTTGTTTAAACAAAACAACACTTATAAAATAATATATTGTGAACAATTTAATAAAGTTTATCTTTGTTTATCTATGTTCAATTATGATCGATCGTTTGTGTTCGTTTAGAGTCTTAATAAACGAACATGAACAACTCATTTTCTTAATAAACGAACATGAACAAAAAAATTCGTCCGTTTAAGCGTTCATGTCTGTTTATTTATCCGATTAAAATTAAATTAACGAACATGAACAAGGCTCCATTCGTGTTCGTCCGGTTCTTTTACAACCTTAAAGTTAATGCTACAACTGATGACATTAAATAAGGTCATATTTATAGCATCATATATCCAGTTTATATTGCTCATTTTATATTGTTTTATATGAGATTTGGTACTTAATCATTTACTTTTGTAAATCTCAGTAATATTGGAGCAACTGGAGAAAGTTACGGAAAAAGACGTGTTTTTTAGCGAAAACGAAGATATTGAAGAAAGTCTACTGATCAGACACTCAATACGGCATATCAATGCTAAATAGATACGCCGTATCCATATACTTAGAAGATTCAAGACCTTGTCTGACTTTGAAGAATACGGTGTATCCATCTTTGGGAATACGCCGTATATAAAACTTGGTCGATTTGAAGAACATATGATATTTGGAGCATACGCCGTACACGAGCCTTATTCGAGAAATCATGTGAAGAATCAAAGCTTAAAGACGAAATCAATATTACATTACGACACTCGAAGATGCTTTAGTATTTTTGCCGTAAAATTTTCATCTGGACTCCATTTTACGCGATTAAAAAAAAAACCGAAAAGAGAAAAAGGAGACATACAAGTTCCAGAGGTCCAATACGGCTATTTGACTCTTGGATACACCGTATTGTCCAAAACGCATTTTTACACACAAACCTTTAAGTTTACGGTTTTTAACCCCATGCATACGCTACCTTTTTCATTTTAAAACCCTTAGTTCCAAAGTTGACTGTTTATACCCTTATGTTCCAAATAAATTCGGATTTAGTCCTAAAACGCAAACTTTAGTAAAACTTAAACTTGTTTTTTTCTTCTATAAACGGCTTATGTAACTTATTGTAAGCTTATTTTCTTAGCTTATCCTTAAAAGGGTTGTTTGGTTCGTTTATTGGGCTACGAGGCCCATTAAGAGTCCGTTTGGTTGTTAAATTGAAACACGACATCGCCAAGGGTCTTAGGGTGTTCCTACGCGTTTTCTTCGTGACTTAGTGGTTGATCAACAGCTTAGTAACTAGTTTATGTTTGGTTCGTTATGTTTAAGTGAAAGTATGTGTTACATGGGTTCTGGAAAATCTAGTAGTCGCGTTATACGTTTAAAAAGTATAGCGAGGCATGATAATACTGATAATTTATCTAAGAGTTGGCTAGTCCGAGCAAAGCGGCTACGGTAAAGACAAATCAAATCCGTTGAAAGTCGGTGGTTTGCTCAAAATCACATGGTTATCGGTGTACCATGGTTCTTACTTGAACTGAAACATTTGGCTACTCGAAGTAATGGCTTTTGGTAAAGAGATTCAAATCCATTAAGTTTTTCTCAAAAGATTGCTAGGGACTAGCAATAGTTTAGTGTGGGGATTGATGAGTGTGTAAATACTCATCATTTTGGGTCTATCTGAGCTCGCAAAACGTCTAAAATGCTCGAAATGCATCAAAAATCGAAAATATTCCAAAATTGCATTTTATATGTTTCGGATGCAAAATGTTTAAAATCGGATGAAAAATGAGCAAAGTTTACATAATTGGCGTTTCGGTCCCCAAGTTTCTAAAATTGTCAAAATAGTCCCCGAGTCAAAATTTCAAAGAAAAATCACCAAAGGTCCTTTTAATATCATAACTTGTCAAAATTAGTCCTTTGGTGAAAAATATAAAAAGTTTGAGAAAATTACAAGTTTGGTCCTCCAAGTTTCAAAATTGGCAAAAATGGCCTTTGGAAATTGGAGAATGGCAAGTTTGGTCCTTATACTTTGTGAGATTGTCACTTTTGGTCCCTTGAAACCTCTTTGCTTAAATGGCAGCTTAGGTCCTTGTGTTTTCAGAATTTACATCATAAGTCCTTGTGTTTTAAACTCTTTCAACCCTTGGACCCTTGTCATAATACATGTGACCCCAGCCAATTACCTTTGGACCCTTACCATTTTGGACCCCCCCTAATATTAATACCCTGGTCAAATGACAAGTCAAACAAACACCCCCTTTGGCGCCTTTTCTCTTTTCTTCTTTCTTCCCAACTGCTTCCTGCAACATCTCTGCAACACACTTCCATCCCATCCCCTAGCTTACCATGTCCCCCCTCCATCTCCTAACAATCCAAATATCATTAATGGTTCACTCCTTTTGCACTCAAACTCACCAACTGTTAAAAACCCAAAATTCCCGCCAAAATCAATTCAATGGCCAAGATCTTCTCTTGCCATCCAAAGGTCAAAAATAGAAGTGGGAACTGCTCATTTTGGAGAGAGGAAGCCATTAGCATATAAAAAGGAGGATGAAGAAGCTAGAGAGAGTAGTAGTTGTTTTTTTATTTTTCCTTAATGTCGTTTTTTTAAATAAATGTTGTAGTTTAATCAAAATGATGTAATTTCAGTTTCTATGTATCCCATTTAAGTAAAACTTTCAGTGTAATGTGTTTTGAATAAGTAATTCCAAGTTCTATTATAAGTTTCAAGTTTCCAGCTACTGTTGAAAATCTCAGTTTCAAACTCTCATTTGCAAACTTTGAAAGTTCAATTTCCATCTTAAATAAGCATATTCAAGCTTGTTATAGGCGTGGTTAAGTTTATGAATCACTTTTAAGCAAAATGTTCCATGGTCAATGAAAGTCAATTGTTGATGCAAATTGGAATTGGAAATGAAAATGGGTGTTGCAGAGGATGGATATGGGTTGGAATAGATTAGGTTAGAGTAGATTGGGTTTGGTTTTAGCCTGCGATAAAATTTGGACCCATGTGAGTTAGTGTTTCACTTTTCAATTTAAATCCATTTTGCATTTTATGCTTGTATGAATATCTGTGATCACCATTAGTTTAAATTAGTTTATTTAGTTGTATTTATGATATTTAAGCTTAGTTTGATCAATGGTTTAAGTCGATCCGAGAGTTTGAGTAGTGTTATTTGCTTAGCGATGTTTAACAGTGTGTTTGGTTAAAGTTGCTTAATTTGTATTAGAGGTCCGATCGGTGGAAGAATATTGTTGATTTATGTTTGTGTAGTCCTATTTGACTCATTTAAGTCGGTTTCTTGTGCTGCATTTGCTCAAAGTCAAAATTACAAACCATCCGTCCTTCTGACTTATCATTGTGATTTTGAAATGTCAAAAGCTTGTTTTGTGTTTCATTTACATAGATAGAGATTGCGTGAGGTTTATTTCATCATAACACATTGATTTCAGTCCATAAATTGTCTTCAAAGTTCAAGATAGTCAACTTTTAATAATTGCTCAAAAGTCAAAATTTGAAACAACTCAGTTTATGGCCAACTGAGTTGATTTTTAGTGAGCTCATTTCTAGGTCATTTCAAGTGAGACTTGTGGCTTTTAAAAGTTCAACTGCTCTAGTTTCTTGTTGTCATTTTTGCATAATTTTGTTAATTTTCTATAAGCTTCATAAGAGCTTGTCAAAATGGGACTAAGTGCCCTGTGCAGGGCAATGAGCCTGCACAGGGATTATGCAGTTCTTGCAAGGCTTGCACTGAGCTTATTAGAGCTTGTGAGAAGCTGTTCTTTGGCTTATACATAGTCAGCCAGGTCTAGTGTAGGTCCCTTCTTTTGCTTTTCAGTTTCCAGCTTATTCAAGTACTTATTTTCTTGTCCAAAGTAGACCCCCTCAACTGTTGTTAGCACTTGAATAAAAAACAACCAAATCATAGTAATTTGCAATTCTGTGGTTGAAAGCAGTTGAGAATTGTTGCATTTGGTCATTTTTAGCATATTGTAGCTTCTGAATCAATTTGGTGCTTGTTTTGTCCCTTTAGCTTATCCAAGTGCTTATTTCATAAGCACTTTGTGCATCAGTTCCATAATTCCACACATAAGCACCTGTTTTTCCATTTTTCTTAGATTCCTAATAATATTTTAGACTTTTCCTGAAATTTTCAGATTTTTCCAAGCTTGTTTGCTATTTTTCTTGATTTAAATTAGTTTTTAAGCATTTTTAAATAGCATTTAATACAATAAATTAAGAAAAGCTTCAAAAAATAATTTTCATTTTCTTAAGTTAAGATAAATATAAAAGACAAAAAATATTTTTCTAGATTTTTCTTAGTTAAATTTGTATTTTAAGTAATTTAATTAGTTTTAATTCCTAGAAAATAGAAAATATTGAGAAAAATACAAAAATAGTTTTGAAAAGTCTCTTTTTATATTTTAGATTTTTCTAAGTCATAATTTTATTTTTCTAGCTTTATTTCATATTTTCTTGTATTTTAGGTTATTATTTAATAGTTAAAAATAGTTTTTAATTAATAGTAATTAGATAATTAGTTATAAAAATAATTTTCTTTGTCTAAAAAATTTTCTTTTATCATTAGGTTTGTAAAAATGTCATTTTCATATTTTTAGGATTTATACTGCTTAAGTTTCACATTTTTATTTGTACGTCGCGTAGTTTTTAATTTCAGTTTTATAAAAACATAAAAACAAAAACATCATTTTGCAAATAGTGATAGCGTTTATTTAATATTTTTATCTTTTAATTTCCTTTAATTTGCATTTAAGCCGTTGTAATTTGTTGGCTTTTACGTAGTTATAATCATTATCAAATCCTTTTTCGTTCAAATTTCTCGATCACTATTCGTAGGGTGATCCATTGCATAGCTCATTTGGGACATAACGACAGGAAACCCTATACTCCCTCGATCTTCATTGCATTCGTGCTTGAGCCGTTTTAAGTTTGTTACGGTCGGCCATTCACAGTGGCGGCTTGAATGATAAAACTTGGCGGTTTGCACGCATCAAATTTTGGCGCCATTGCGGGGTTGTCTTGATTATCTTACGTCTAGCGATTAGTGATTTGGATATTCACTCCTTGTTTATACCATCGTATGTGTTTATATTCTCTTTTAAAATAAAAACACAAAAGATTTTCATTCTTTGTTTTACATCATGTTTTCAAAATACCAAAATACTCTTCTCATTCCTCTTATCCGTATGATTCTATTTCTCTTACCCCTCGCATCGTTTGATTCTACTCTTCTTTAACCTCAAAACCGTTTAATTCTATTTCTTTAACCTCTACATGTTTAATTCTCATGGCGACGTTCGATTATCCTCGTTGTTTCCACCGCAAAAGCCGTATGGAAGAGGATCACTCATTGTCGAATCCGGATTGTTTATGCAAGCAATGTGGAAGGATGGGTGCAAGCAAATATTGTTATTGGTGCGAATTGTCGATGACTCTCGATGATTCTCCAAGTTTTCCGACCATCCGCCACAACCCGATGAACCCGTTCAAAAACCGGAGACCATAACGGAGTGGTGGAAATTGCTAGCTCTCGAGCACACCACTTGTCCCACCTCCCGATTTTTCCGAATGTTCTTGAGACTTGATAGTCATTCGGATCACCATGTTGGTTTTGTTGATTCTTTGAATGAACCGATTCCTCTTCATAACTCTCAAATGAAATCGTTTATTCCTTGTGTCGGTTGTGGTGAGCCTCTTTTGGTTCACCCATCGTTGGTGTGCGTGTGTACAATGTGGTAATGATATCCATAACGGAGTTGTTTGTTTTGTGGTTGAAGAATTCATTTGATTATGATCCTAATCCGAACTCATTTAACGACCCTCAAACTTTTCCAATTACCCACCACACCCGACTTATCTTCATATAATCAACATCATCTGCTGTGAATTTTGTGGAGGTCCTCACCAAGGATTTGAGTGTCAATCGGAAACACGATTGTCTATGAGCAGTTTTCGGTGATGCTCGAACTTTGGTTATAACCAAAATCCATATGATTCACTGTCGGACTCAGCAGTTTCTTGTTGTGAGAACTGTGGAGGTTACCACTTGACTTTGATTGTCAAATAGGGAACCCATTTCCTTGTAACAATCATGACTCTTACAGTTTGACAATTTCCAACCTCCACAACACCATACGGTTCAAACTCCACCGAGCCGTTGTCTCAAGAAATCTCCCAAGATTTTGAAACCACAATGAAAACACTTGATGATATGATTAGTAACTTTAAGAATCAAGTGAGTGGTGAAAAGACCATAGGAGAATTGTGATCGAAGAACGAGAAGAGCGAGAGGCCCGCAAATCTAGGGAAGAATTATTAATCCTAGAGCAAGCGGCTCTAAATGCTCCTAATTTCTTAAGGCGACTTTATATGATGATGACGAGGAGAGTTTTATCCTTTTAATATTAATTCTCAACTCCTCGGTCGGTTGATATCCCAGTGATTGAGATTCCATCTCAAACAACCGCTATCACACCCGAGATTCACACTCACTCTCGAGCATGGGGGCGAGCATCTTGACTTTGTTCACGAAAAGGAATCGGACGAATTCATAAAGTCTAGTGTTGAGAACCTTGTCCCAATCCCAAGAGAGTCACGTGGAATTCTCGAGCATTTGTGTGATATCCCTACCCTCTTGTCTTCCCAACGGATCATGTTGAGATGTTCTCCGATTCGATGATGATGATTCGTTATCTTGTGGAGACATCGCTATGTGGAAGATTTACCTTCGAGCTTGTTAGCTTAGAAGAAGAGAATGATGAAGTTATCGACATCGAAATCAAAGATGAAGCTCTTCGTCTTACATTATTGAATGTCGGTCTTCTCATTTCTAAAATCGAGGCTTTCAAAGAGAAACCTATTTCATCTCCTATCCCCATTAAGGATAGTGACATTCTTTCCGATGATTCTATTCCGAAATGAAAGCCTTGTTTTGATAATATGGGAGAGAAGATTAGTGGCGGTACCACTTCTCATTCTCATAATTCTCTCCTCGATCATGAATCATTTACTTTTGAGGAGTTCGCGGTGAACCCACTCATATCAATTCGAATATGATTCATTCACCTTCATGGAGTTCTCGATGAACTCACTCATATCATATCTCCGCGGAGTATGATAATTTCTACTGATCTAGACACTCCGGGATATGTCTAGACCAATTGAGCTTAAATGATGAGATTCATGCTATTATGAATTCTCCTTCGATGATGATGAGTTAGTCATGATGTTTATCATGATTTTCTATCTCTTCTTCACCTATCCCGTGGCTTCTCCTGTTCTTCACTCCTTGGGAATGAAGACATTATCTTTGATCCGGCATTTTCATGTACCATTATCTTGAGCCGGAATATATCTCATCGGTGTGGAACTTTCACGTGCTTCAAATGTTTGTCCAAACATCTTGAATGAAAGTCCGATGGAGATTGTCTCTTCCACTTTGATTCCCCATGAACAAATGAATTGGGTCGAGTCAAGCTAGCGACTCGGTAATCAAAATAATAGCTAAACATGGGTTTTCACCCATGTGTTCCCCTAGTGTGGGGAGTTGCCCACATGTTATATATATATAAGTTTTCTAAAAAAAAAAAAAAAAAAAAATGGCCGTAGTATTTCCCTTTTACGTTCTTTGTTTCGGCATAACGCGGTACTTTGAATATTGAGGGCAATATTCATTTCTAAGTGTGGGGAATTCTCACGAATTTTATCATATAATTATACCAATTCCCGTTTTGGCCAAATTTTTTTTGGAGTAAGTGTTTGCACTTACTCGACTTATGGTTATCGATCCGCCTTGTCTAATAAACAAAAGGATTGGCTAATCCAGAGCAAGCGGCTCTTGGTAAAGATATATCAAATCCGTTGACGGCTTGCAATTTGCCCAAAATTGTATGGTATTATTCACCATATCCTAAAAAGTGAAGAGTTGGCTAGCCCGCAAGTTTATGGCTTGTGGTAAAGGCGATGGAAAAACCATAATTGGTAATCACTCACCAAAGATAATATCGATAATTTATCTAAGAGTTGGCTAGTCCGAGCAAGCGGCTTCGTAAAGACAAATCAAATCCGTTGAAAGTCGGTGGTTTGCTCAAAATCACATGGTTATCGGTGTACCATGGTTCTTACTTGAGCTGAAACATTTGGCTACTCGAGTAATGGCTTTTGGTAAAGAGATTCAAATCCATTAAGTTTTCTCAAAAGATTGCTAGGGACTAGCAATAGTTTAGTGTGGGGATTGATGTGTGTAAATACTCATCATTTTGGGTCTATCTGAAGCGCAAAACGCCTAAAATGCTCGAAATGCATCAAAATATTGAAAATATTCAAAATTGCATTTTATATGTTTCGGATGCAAAATGTTTAAAATCGGATGAAAAATGAGCAAAGTTTACATAATTGGCAGTTTCAGTCCCCCAAGTTTCTAAAATTGTCAAAAATAGTCCCTGAGTCAAAATTTCAAAAGAAAAATCACCAAAGGTCCTTTTAATATCATAACTTGTCAAAATTAGTCCTTTGGTGAAAAATATAAAAAGTTTGAGAAAATTACAAGTTTGGTCCTCCAAGTTTCAAAATTGGCAAAAATGGCCCTTGGAAATTGGAGAATGGCAAGTTTGGTCCTTATACTTTGTGAGATTGTCACTTTTGGTCCCTTGAAACCTCTTTGCTTAAATGGCAGCTTAGGTCCTTGTGTTTTCAGAATTTACATCATAAGTCCTTGTGTTTTAAACTCTTTCAACCCTTGGACCCTTGTCATAATACATGTGACCCCAGCCAATTACCTTTGGACCCTTACCATTTTGGACCCCCCCTAATATTAATACCCTGGTCAAATGACAAGTCAAACAAACACCCCCTTTGGCGCCTTTTCTCTTTTCTTCTTTCTTCCCAACTGCTTCCTGCAACATCTCTGCAACACACTTCCATCCCATCCCTAGCTTACCATGTCCCCTCCATCTCCTAACAATCCAAATATCATTAATGGTTCACTCCTTTTACACTCAAACTCACCAACTGTTAAAACCCAAAATTCCATAAAATCAATTCAATGGCCAAGATCTTCTCTTGTTATCCAAAGGTCAAAAATAGAAGTGGGGCTGCTCATTTTGGAGAGAGAAGCCATTAGCATATAAAAGGAGGATGAAGAAGCTAGAGAGTAGTAGTTGTTTTTATTTTCCTTAATGTCGTTTTTTAAATAAATGTTGTAGTTTAATCAAAATGATGTAATTTCGGTTTCTATGTATCCCATTTAAGTAAAACTTTCGATGTAATGTGTTTTGAATAAGTAATTCCAAGTTCTATTATAAGTTTCAAGTTTCCAGCTACTGTTGAAAATCTCAGTTTCAAACTCTCATTTGCAAACTTTGAAAAGTTCAATTTCCATCTTAAATAAGCATATTCAAGCTTGTTATAGTTGTGGTTAAGTTTATGAATCACTTTTAAGCAAAATGTTCCATGGTCAATGAAAGTCAACTGTTGATGCAAATTGGAATTGGAAATGAAAATGGGTGTTGCAGAGGATGGATATGGGTTGGAATAGATTAGGTTAGAGTAGATTGGGTTTGGTTTTAGCCTGCAATAAGCTGGACCCATGTGAGTTGGTGTTTCACTTTTCAATTTAAATCCATTTTGCATTTTATGCTTGTATGAATATCTGTGATCACCATTAGTTTAAATTAGTTTATTTAGTTGTATTTATGATATTTAAGCTTAGTTTGATCAATGGTTTAAGTCAGTCCAGTAGTTTGAGTAGTGTTATTTGCTTAGCAGTGTTTAACAGGTGTGTTTGGTTAGGCTGCTTAATTTGTATTAGAGGTCTGATCAGTGGAAGAATATTGTTGATTTATGTTTGTGTAGTCCTATTTGACTCATTTAAGTCAGTTTCTTGTGCCTGCATTTGCTCCAAAGTCAAAATTACAAACCATCTGTCCTTACAGCTTATCTGTTGTGATTTTGAAATGTCAAAAGCTTGTTTTGTGTTTCATTTACATAGATAGAGATTGCAGTAGGTTTATTTCATCATAACACATTGATTTCAGTCCATAAATTGTCTTCAAAGTTCAAGATAGTCAACTTTTAATAATTGCTCAAAAGTCAAAATTTGAAACAACTCAGTTTATGGCCAACTGAGTTGATTTTTAGTGAGCTCATTTCTAGGTCATTTCAAGTGAGACTTGTGGCTTTTAAAAGTTCAACTGCTCTAGTTTCTTGTTGTCATTTTTGCATAATTTTGTTAATTTTCTATAAGCTTCATAAGAGCTTGTCAAAATGGGACTAAGTGCCCTGTGCAGGGCAATGAGCCTGCACAGGGATTATGCAGTTCTTGCAAGGCTTGCACTAAGCTTATTAGAGCTTGTGAGAAGTCATTCTTTGGCTTATACATAGTCACCAGGTCTAGTGTAGGTCCCTTCTTTTGCTTTTCGGTTCCGACTTATTCAAGTACTTATTTTCTTGTCAAAGTAGACCCCTCAATTTGTTGTTAGACTTGAATAAAAACAACCAAATCATAGTAATTTGCAATTACGTGGTTGAAAGCAGTTGAGAATTGTTGCATTTGGTCATTTTTAGCAAATTGTAGCTTCTGAATCAATTTGGTGCTTGTTTTGTCCCTTTAACTTATCCAAGTGCTTATTTCATAAGCACTTTGTGCATCAGTTCCATAATTCCACACATAAGCACCTGTTTTTCCATTTTTCTTAGATTCCTAATAATATTTTAGACTTTTCCTGAAATTTTCAGATTTTTCCAAGCTTGTTTGCTATTTTTCTTGATTTAAATTAGTTTTTAAGCATTTTTAAATAGCATTTAATACAATAAATTAAGAAAAGCTTCAAAAAAATAATTTTTCATTTTTCTTAAGTTAAGATAAATATAAAAAGACAAAAAGTATTTTCTAGATTTTCTTAGTTAAATTTGTATTTTAAGTAATTTAATTAGTTTTTAATTCCTAGAAAATAGAAAATATTGAGAAAAATACAAAAATAGTTTTGAAAAGTCTCTTTTATATTTTAGATTTTCTAAGTCATAATTTTATTTTTCTAGCTTTATTTCATATTTTCTTGTATTTTAGGTTATTATTTAATAGTTAAAATACTTTTAAATTAATAGTAATTAGATAATTAGTTATAAAAATAATTTTCTTTGTCTAAAAATTTTCTTTTATCATTAGGTTTGTAAAATGTCATTTCATATTTTTAGGATTTATACCGCTTAAGTTTCACATTTTATTTATGCGTCGCGTAGTTTTTAATTTCGCTTTATAAAACATAAAAACAAAAACATCATTTTGCAAATAGTGATAGCGTTTATTTAATATTTTTTATCTTTTTAATTTCCTTTAATTTGCATTTAAGCCGTTGTAATTTGTTGGCTTTTTCTGTAGTTATAATCATTATCAAATCCCTTTTTCGTTCAAATTTCTCGATCACTATTCGTAGGGTGATCCATTGCATAGCTCGCTGGGACATAACGACCCGGGGAAACCCTATACTCCCCTGATCTTCATTGCATTCGTGCTTGAGCCGTTTTAAGTTTGTTACGGTCGGCCATTCACAAGTGGCCGGCTTGAGTGATAAAACTTGACGGTTTGGCACGCATCAGTATGCGTGAAAGTGCCTAACAAACTTTAACGTGTGATATACATATTAGGCGAGTAAGTAAAATATATGGAAATCGGATGAGAAACTTACAACACCAAGTGATGTAGTGATGAACAATGATTGAACAAAGAATAAACCCAAGAATCCTTAACCCGTTTCAATAGTTTACCCTTTCTTGTACCCTTAAAACTCCTTAACCCGAAAACGTTTTTCCCTTTCCTTCCTTGATGCGACTGAGAACGAGAGAGTGAGTGTTTTGTGATGAGGAGTGCTAAGTGTTGACGCTTAAATAGCCAAAACCATGCATGGCTTCCATATTATTTTATTTGCAAGCTTCCTAGGGTTCAAAAAAAAGGATGAAATGAAGGTTATGGATCAACGAGCATGCTCCATTTCAGCACAAGAAAAGGACACGTTTGGATTAGATGATTCATGTACAAACATAAGAGACACAATACACTATGGTTAACAAAGTCAAGACTGGTCAAGGGAAGGTTTAAACATTATTTAAATGAAGTAGGGTGGCTTAGGATGTTTTGTGCTTTTTGTGAAGTCACACGCAAAAGAGAAAAAAGTGATATTAAGTTAGTGCAAACTTGTGTGTATGTGTGTTTTTAAAATGTGTGGCGTGCGTGTGTGTTCGAGCAGGAACAAAAAACCAATTCCAAAATGTGTAATAACTAGTTAACTGTGAATATATCAACTTGGTCCAAAATAAGACTTAGGTGCATGTGTTTAATCGAGTGAGTGAGCATATAAGAAAAAAAATTAAGACAAAGTGTCTAAAACTAAATTTGTGTTTAGTATATTTCAAATGGGCTAGATAATATATAGGCTTAGTGATGTTGGGCTAGGAAGGGTCGAGCCCAAAGGAAAGATGGGGTGTTTTTAGGTCACGAGTCCATTAAGGGTAGAAAAAAGGGTTCGGTTGGTGTTGGGTCGGGTATCCGGCCCAATGGCTTAATATAAATATAAACAAGGAAGGGGCAG
Organism: Chrysanthemum lavandulifolium; assembly: GCA_022545495.1. Classification (NCBI taxonomy): domain Eukaryota; kingdom Viridiplantae; phylum Streptophyta; class Magnoliopsida; order Asterales; family Asteraceae; genus Chrysanthemum; species Chrysanthemum lavandulifolium. The sequence goes on from CM040238.1 coordinate 144,680,352, forward strand.
CCCGCCGCGTTGCGGCGGGTTTTATATCGGAATTCTAATTTGGCTTGTCAGTTGGTTTTGATAACAAACAAAGATCATACTATATCTAGGTTTGAGCTCAAACATTTAAAAAGAATTCACCGACGTGGTTTGAAGCTCGACTTCATCAATTGCTGTGAGACAACATAAAAATATTCATTACATGAAAGCCATTTGTTTGAAAGATAGGTAACAACAGTTGATATAAAAATACTTGTACTTTCGGATACAATGAGCTTAACATTACCATTCTGAATGAAACATTGCAATTACTTTGATCTATTTCATCATGGATCTCCAGGCAACTGTCATGAGCATGTGATATAAAATGCCTGAAAATAACGAATTTCAAACATATATGTAACAACCAATAATTCTACAATGTTTCAATCTTACTAACCTCAGTACAATACCAAAGAAAGCAGTATAGAATAAGTTTTAGTATAAAAAGTTCTAATTTAGTCATACTATCATATATGTATTTTCAAAGTTTAGTCAGCAACTGAAAAAGTCTGAACATGCGAGCATCTCACTTTTTTCTTCCCAGTTACAAAGAATAAGAATACGAAACTAAGAAATAGAAACAATACCTTGTCGACTAAAATCGATGCCCAAAATCGTAGCCTTGATGCATGTTCACTCGAGTACAATTTGCTCTATATTTGGGTGTCATCGTTGATATACCCGGGCTTAACGGGAACAGTTGCACTCTTTACATCATGTTTCGCCACACCTCACCAAGTGAGTGTTACAAACGTTGGTCAACTTACTTTCCACGCTAGCAGTTGCCGTTATCTGTTGTTGCCACACGTCTCGCTAGAAGCTTTTCTTGATCTCCATTAATACCTACAGAAGCATATTTACATGAAACAGTTTAGCGTAAATTGTCATTTATATCCTCCATATAGTACTTGGTCGGGGGGCGTGTCAAGTCGTAACTATGTTTTTAATTCATTCAATTTGTTAAAATAATTTTAGCTAAGCGATCGTATACTTAAAACAAATAGATTTTGGTTTACAAAATCAAAATTAGTACTAGCTTCTTTGCTCTATATGAGTGGTCATACCTTCTCGGTTTTGCTCGCATCGTATTAGCCGAGAAAGGATGAAGAGTTTCACCGGCTTGCGCTCGGATGACCTTTCCATTTAATCGACGAAACCTATCTTTCAAATATTTTTAGCCTCACGAGCTTCATCTTCACTGCAAAGAACCTTACGAATCGACTACCAAACAGACTGTTATGACAAGAACCCAATGCCTGATGCGGCAATACATAAGGATTCGAACATCAATCCCTATCAAAGCACTCTTAAAGAGCTCACAAACCTTTTTAAGCTTAAGTTTCGTGACATAAGAAGCATTACTGATTTTAAAGTTTTTTATATATACAAATACAATACATACACCTATTAATAAGGGATCGTAATTTTTGCTTATTTATTATTTTTAGTTTTATGTTCGGACTCCAACACGTTTTATTTCTTATGATCGTCTAATTTTGTACGTGCGACTGTGCGAGTATTATTCAGTACCGGCATTGTAACCTATTTATAAAGTTTATTATTTTTAATAGAAGATTAATTAATTACCGTGCGTCGTCCTTGAAGTCGCCTCCTTGTCACTCTTCTTGTTCGTTCTTTTTTCTTGTCCAAGCAGGGTATACCTCAAAATAGCGGCTCATTGTCGCTAATATTGACATCCTCGCATTATTCCCTGTAATATATAAATATATGCATCGTCACTAATGAGGTTTCACATATCAGAAGCTCTTAAACGGTAACAATTAGTAGTCATAATATAAAAGAAAAAGGCTAATGAACGTTGAATCGTCCCGTTTGTTCGTAAATTATGTCTGCCGAGTCGTAAAGACTCAGTCGCACCTACGTCAGAAGCAAAAGGTATAAGTTATATACTATGGGATCCAAACGATAGCTACATATATCAGGCAAGTACTTATACATATATAAGTTTATATAGCGCTTTTGCAAACCGATGGAAAAAAAAATTGAAATATGAAACCCCAAATAGAATTAGGTTATTAAAATCATGCACATGAGTAATTTTATAAAGAGAGAAGTTGAAAATTAGCACAAATTAAAACCATGGACTTGAGCATTACCTGCTGCAGAAGCTCGCGCTGAGTCAATGCTTCTTGCAACTCTCTTTAGCTTCCTCTTAAGTGCCGTTATTTATTCTTTGAGTTGACTTGAATAACCTTTATGAATATCAGCTTCCCCTTTTAGAGCTAGGTACTCCTGCCTATTTTTCGGCAGTCTTTGTCTTTCCTTCTCGAGGGACTTAGTTAGTTGTGTTTGATCAGGTCTCAAACTTGATATATGCAACACATGTAACTGTAAGCTAGCAACAGTCAACACATGTAACCAATTAAGGATATGACAGGAAATGCACCTGAGCTTCAAGAACATTTTTCGGGATAATGTTTGGGAAAAGCGTCCATTAACAGCGCGGTCTCTTTCCTCTCCAGCTTAAGCTTTAGCCTCTGCATCCTGCAAATTGAGCCATAGAGAAAACTATGAAATAAGGCTTTTTTATAGAATAACAACGAACTTTTTCATTTAGTCTGTTTGGGTCATTTTGTAACCCATATTCCTAACATTTATCTATAAAACTATAAAATAAATATAAATATAACATGTGTGGACATAAATTCAACAATTGAAAACATCATTATCTTTTTTACGATATTTTGGGACAGAACGACTCAAACGGGACACAAAGTATCTGTTGATGACTCGGATGTAGAAAAAAATTATACTATTTACATGACACGAGCGAATGTTGGTGATTTATCCACTTCAACCCAAGCTTCGCCGTTCTAGCGAGAGATTCTCGTAACCAATAAATAAAGAAAAGTAAGTGAAAGAGCTAAAAAGTGCAAGGAAAAACGTGTCCATGAGAGAGGCGGTGCTGTGCTCTAATGAATTCTGGATGCTACAACGTGCTTGTATAAAGAAAACAAACAAAATGAGTAGACAAAGAATCTTTGGTTGCATCCGCATCCTGTTCTTTAGCCTCCAAATTAACATCAGTCTAAAGACCTTCTACTCCACATCCCAGTCGTGTAATCGCTGGTAAACCTACAAAAAAAATAATAATAAATAAATTAATCTCAACAATCCAAACACTGAAAGATTGTTTTGGTTTCTTATTTTTACCTGATGAATAGGAAAACACATCAAAAATTAAACTAAAAGATGGTAATAAAATAAATTCAGCATTTGCCGTTGCACTCTCGACTCATGCTCATGTCTAGACCTGTAATCTTTACGGACAATTGGTTCTTCAAATTCAGGACATAGCTTCAGCAACTCTACATCGACAACAAACAAAAAAATAAGGCACAACAATTTTTTTCGATGTCCATAATCAATTACAGCACTATATAAAGAAAAGACAATCAAAAGCGCTGCGAGAAACGACCGACAATGGATACTCTTTTCTGAGAATTGAATATTTTGTGTGTGTTGTTTTGCATCCATGACACAAATTCTATTCCTTTTTACGAAACCCCCCCTCAAATGGAACTCATTTCACACCCCCTAAACCACATCGTATAAATCGAACCCCGTGAATCACGGCTCCCAAACCACATCTCATGACCCATACCCCGTGAACCACACGCCCTAAACCACACCTACTGAACCAAACCCCATGAACCACACACCCGATTCTTTGAAACCATCAAGAATATAAAATTACCGAAGCACATAATCAGATAGCTACCAGGCCAAGAAGATTATATCATGAAAACAAAAAATGAATAATTCAGAGAAGGTAAATATACCATAGTTGTAATATCCGTCAAGATGTGGTGAATAAGGTCTTCAACACAGATAATAGTAGCTGCTTTACCGCCGTTGTATTGTTTTTTAAAAGTTGCCTTTACGCAATAACATAAAACACTTAGCCGAGGCCATCTCCATCCCGAACTTCAGATAATACAAAACACCTGTAATATCAATTTACAAAAAAATAATAATAATAAAACTTGAACCTAGCCCATCTCGTTCTCAACTTTCGCTTGAAATTTACAAATAGATCCCTTGAAACTCATCATCTTTCCTATTGCAAAATAGCATAACAAAATAATAATAGTTTGTTGAAACCCATAAAAAAACTGAATGATAAATACTTTTAATAGACTTACACTGGTAGGGGACCTAAAGAAGATTGTTCAATCAAAAAAAAAGTGTTGGGTCATGATCCTCTACACCCTGGTTGCCACGACTATAGCCATTCGCACGCTTCAGATTTTGAAGAAACAATTAAATGGATTAACGGAATGATAAAAGAAAACAAAAGGCAAAGTAAACCACAACTGCTATTGAATTTGATATGGTACTGAAGACAAAGAAAAACAAAAGGCAAAGTATTCGGTAAAGACAATATATACGTATAACCCATATGTGTCCACAACCAAAAACTTCGCTAGCTGAAGATGTAAGCGTTTTCTGCACAGATTGGGTCAAGGGTATCTGCAGGTTGTCGGTGGTCAAGTCTTCCCTGATATGTTCAGAACTCCAAAGCAGTTGCAGTGTTTATCCGAAAGACGAAGTCGGCAACCACTTTATGAATATATTAAGAGTGGACCGGCACATTATTTTGGGCTGGATTGAGCAAAAATTTGGGCCAAACAACGAATCCAGCAAAAAAAACCATATTATAGCAATAGTTTATTATTACCGAGGAATACACCCGCTCAAATAATATATAGAGTTAATATGTGTGTGTGTGTATATATATATATATATAGAGTTAGGATCAAATAAGAAGATTACTTAAAATAAGAAGGAATAAGAAGAAGTATAACCGCAAATACGAGATGCGCCGACCTAAATTAGATGCATCCCTATAATCTTAGATGCATTATAACGCACCATAGTATGTTTTCTAGCTTTTAATCAGATGCATATACGTATATTAGATGCATTTCATGATTTCTCTTGTTTTTTGTTCCTCTGCACGTGCCGAAATCATGAAAATCAATTTGCACCATCTATACATCAAATTAACTTTCGAAACTCAATATGTTGCATCTATATGAATAGAAATGCATCTAATGCAAGTCGTTGCATCTCAAATGCATGGTTTTGGTCACTTCTTACCACTTCTTATTTTAATTTACTTCTTACTGGATCCCTACTATATATATATATATATATATATATATATATATATATATATATATATATATATATATATATATATATATATATATATAAGTTAAGAATTTATATTTGGTTGTAAAAATAAACATTGGGTACTTGGTGCATGTTTTTGTTTGAGTCGGGACAACTTGAGTTTAAATTGTGAATTTGGAAAAATGTTTCGTGTTATATGAATACTAGGTCAAACGAGAATGTGTTGAAATTTATTTCACTATAAAGAAAAGATAACACGTAGTTATCGTTGAGTACAGTTTACATTGATAAATTATTTGAATAATTTTTCATTGTCTTACACTACTCGCCTTAAATTTTAATCACCTCTTTATAATCCATGTTTGATTTAACTTGAGAGGATTTTAATCCATAAAACGGGATCAAGATCCTCTCAATTTAGAGTCAAACATGATTGATCATGTCGTTCTTATTGAGAGAGTAACTGAATAAGTGGGCCCAGATGACCCATTTTCAATTTTCATAAGTGATTACATCTCACTTGAAAGTTTTAAAAATAAAATTACAAGTACAATACACTCTTGCATTTTTAATGCAAATTAGTGTTTATCATAAGTTATATAAATATTTACTTTGAGCTTTATAACTATTTTTGGAATCGCAAACAAGCTATTTTGAGCTCGATCTTGAGTCAATAAACGAGCCGATCAAGCTTGATACCTTATACGAGCATCCAAATCTTGAAAACTAGTATATTTTAGAACTACAAGAAAAGTTACAAACTTTAAATGAGCTTCGAGCTCGAAAATATAAAAATATTCGAGTTCGAGCTCGAGCTAATTTATAAAAGTTTATTCGAGCTTGAGACAAGTAATTAATAAACGAGCCTAGCTCGTTTAGGCTGAAACTCGACTTGAATATGATCGTTAACACCCATAGATTGTGTAATTTCACATTTAGATTATTGTTCGATCGACTAAGTCCACTCATTTTCATGAATCAAATCCTTTACCTTATCATTCACATTGAACCCTACTCTATGGATATCTCTACGAGTTACAGTAGCATCCAAAGGACCAGTATCATTCCAATTATCAAACCAGGCTGAAGCATACTCCCTCATACCAATTTTATGTATGGTAAGTTCTCACCTTATTATGGATATGGATAATCTTTCGCCATCAAAACTCCCATATGCCTAAAGGGGAACATCCCGAAAGCTACGCCCTTTTAAACGGTAAGCATGTATCTATTTAACCTATAACGATTGTTTATTATTTGAAATACTCTAATTATGTTTCGTTATAAGAGCAATATTTCAAGTACTTAACCTTCTAATCCCCAAACCGCCTTCTTCCCTAGGAAGACAAACATCGTCCCATATCACCTTAGCTTTCACGTGTTTCATCTCTCATTGCACCACAAAAAACCTACCCATATTTAATTAGAAAAAGTCATCAAGTTACAATAAATTTTTTCAAGAAAATTAGACATAAATGAACAACAACTTTGTCATTCATGTTTATTTAATATCATCCGCCGCCACACAAACATGCATCAATAAAAGCTACTCGCCTTAAATTTAATCACCTTTTTATAATCATTGTATTGCGCATTTACCATGCTTGTAAAAATATTTTTCTCTTTGCATATTACAATAAATACATCCACCCACCAAACTTACTACTTCTTCCTCTTCTTTAACACGTCCTTGTATTTTTTTTTACTGCACATTGCACACAAATGAAGTGGTGAAACTTGAACGTATATTCCGGAAGGAGAGATTATCGAAGTTTAAAATGCAAGTTTTTATAATAAAAATTCGTTCGCATAGTTAGATTTGTATGTAAGAAACACCCATACAACGATAAAACAAACAAATAGCCATAATTTAAAGAATCAAAACTACTTATCTTAATTCCAAATGTAAAACATGAACTTATAAAATATATCACAGTATGAAGCCTAATTTACAAACATTAGTACATACGAGAATAGATTTAAAGAAAGAACAACAAACTTATGCTATAACATAAACAACTTATCAATTATTGTATTCAATTTAGTTACCTTTACTATCTCTACTAGTATAAAAAACATTTGGGACATTTCATCATTAGCAAAACTTAAAAACTCAAAATTTTAAACTTGTTTGTTATGAAAGGATTTTAAAACTTGATAAATACTAATAACCTCAAAACTTGTAACCGTCATATTAATGATCAAATAAGTGATTTAATGGGAAAAAAATGTGTAACCACCATATCAATACTTGTAACATATAAAACTCAAAAAAAGTTATTGATATACATTAAAATGTCAGCTATGAAATCTTAATATAAAAAGAACTCATGGTTATGAAAGAATAAAAAAAACTACAACACAAACTAATCATAGATTCATGCAGACTCATCGTGATCAATGGCGGAGCTAGAAAGGTTTTGTGGGAGGGCAAAAAGAATTCAAAGTCTTTTATAGTTTTATTGGAGGCCTAAATCTTAAAAACAAAATTTTTAAACATGAAAAACAAGTAAATGTACAATAATGATCCAAAGTCTAGGGGCGACCACCCTCCATAATCCCTTCATGGCTCCGCCAATGCTTGCGATGGCAAAGTGTAGAACACAACATATTGAAGTAAGCTTACATGTGATTATAGTGTGTATATATAAAAGGAAAAGCCAAAAGCCCCTTTACAGGTCGAGATAACCACATAAATGAAATCACCATGATTTTAATTATGTCTATAAAATTTGGATATAAAATACTTTGCATTGTTATTGCTTAAAGTTATTTTAATTTAAATTATTATTCATTTGTACATTTATTATTAGAAAAATATATAACCGAATAACATTTGTTTGCCGCAAAATATAGTTACAGGGTATTCGTCACTGCATTCTACGGATACACTACTAGTAAAAAAGAAGAAAAGAAACTACTGCAAAAGATATAAGAAATTAGTTGAATATTGATTACCCTTGAAAGCTAACTTATTTAAAATACTTGCCACAGTTTTATAATGTTATTTTATTATTTTAATATCGACAAATGTTGAAAACGAGTGTGGAAACCCGCACGATGCAGCGGGATTGCTTTTGTAGACGTGAATTTGGATAGGGACTATTTTTGCCAAATTGCTATAAAGGACTTACTTTGCAGCGACACTTAAACCTTAGGGACTATTTTTGCCAACTTGGACTTACTTTGCAACGACACTTAAACCTCAGGGACTATTTTTGCCAACTTGCGAAAGTTGGCAATTAATGTTGAGACACGTGGCATTTGAAGAGATCATGTCTTGCCTAATAGTATATCTGAAGGGTGATTCCGCGCGTGTAAAGCGTACTGAAAGGACTTAACTTGCTGACGACACTTGAAGTGTTGTAAAACGACAAAGGACTTAACTCATGGACGACACTTAAACCTCGGGGACTATTTTGCCATTTGCCAAACTTACAAAGGACTTAGCTTGCATTCTTGCCGACACTTAAACCTCGGGACTATTGTTGCCATACTTAAACCTCGGGGACTATTTTTGCCATTTTGCCAAACTTACAAAGGACTTAGCATAACGCTACTTAAACCTCGGGCTATTCTTGCCATTTTGACAAAGATGGCATTTAATGCACCTACTTTGTGGATTTGTTCTCCCTCTTTAGTATATATAATAATATGATAATAAGCTCATGTCTAAGGTTGTGTTTGAGAAGGGGCTTTAAAGGCTTATGGGGATTTAAACTTTTAAGATAAGCCATAAGCCTCTATAAGCTCAAGCCCATTAAAAGAGTCTTATATAGCTAGTTAAATTACTTAAATACATTTAAAAATATAATGGATTATCACACAAAAGCCGAAAATATATTTGAATTTATTTTGATTTATTTTGCAATTTTACATTAATAAGCTTCAACTTTAACTAATATGCCAAACATCTTTATAAAAATATAAACTCCATCTTTCGGCTTATAATATAAGTTTAGCCCCAGCCCATTTCGCCAAACATACCCTAAATGAGTTTGTACATCTCACTCGGTCAATTTTCTAACCAAACAAGTGCATAATATCCACCGCCACACGTGGTGGTGGTAGTCATGTTATAACTATCACACATGGTTAAGATCAGGCGATGCGTTAAGATGAGCCATATTACACCCTATCATTAAATTACATATTATATGTTCTTTCTTCAAATACAATACATGTATTATCGTTTATTAATAATTTAATATCTACATCATCTTTTTTAGAAAAAAAAACGTGATTGCTTTAATATGCACAATTGAAACGGAGTTACAACAAACAAGATGTATATTATTATTACAAATTCGACTAAAAATAACTTTTGTTTTGCAGATTTGACCTAATTTTTATAACCTGCTCCAACAATATTGACTACTAATGTTGTTGTTGTTGTTATAAGTTTGACTGAATATATCTTGTACTAATATAAGTTTTTACTCTGTAGTAAATTCAGTAATCAGACATTTTCAAATAGGTAATTTGTACACTTCACAATTTGATTGACACACTTTATTTTAGTGTGCATTGTCATTTATATCCTTAAAGGGGTGAAAAAGAGTATGAATGATGTAAGGGCATAAACGGCTATACACAAATATCATGTGTAGGATGAGATGCTTTACCATCCGTGACAAGACTTAATCCACCAATCACAAGAGTTCCTACTAAGCACACGGATCACCATCTAACGGTTTTCCACAAACTTTATTATCTCTAATCCAACGATCAATATAAACACTTCTCAAAAAGAACAAAAAATTAACCCACTATATAAAGACCCACCCTTGGGCCCAAATTGAAAAATCTCAAAAAAATCAATTTCATTTCTAAACATAAGAAAAATGTCAGGACGTGGAAAGGGAGGAAAGGGGTTGGGCAAAGGAGGAGCAAAACGACACCGTAAAGTCCTCCGTGACAACATTCAAGGAATCACCAAACCCGCTATTAAATCGTTTGGCACGCAGAGGTGGAGTGAAGCGTATCGGTGGTTTGATTTACTGAAGAGACACGTGGCGTGTTGAAGATATTTTGGAAAATGTGATTAGAGATCACATTATTTATCTTGAACACGCGTGTAAGGAAGGCTATCGCTATGGATGTTGTTTATGCTCTCAAGAGGCAAGGAAGGACCCTTTATGGGTTTGGTGGTTAGAGGGGGTGTTTGGTTGCGGCATTAAAGAGGGAAGTTAGGGTGTTTGGATTTGTGTTTTGGTGTTTGGTTATGTTAATGTAAAGATGTTTGGATTTGTGTTTTGGTGTTTGGTTATTATTTATTTTTTCTTCAAATATAATACATTTCATTATTTGTTTTTTCTTCAAATACAATACATTTCATTATTTATTTTTTCTTCAAATAAAATACATTTCATTGTGCAAGCAATGCATTAAGATAGGTCATGTTACGACCATTCTTTAAATTACATCTTATTTGTTTTTTCTTCAAATACAATACATTTCATCATCGTTTATTAATGTCTATGTAATCTTAAAATAAGTAAAAACGTGGTTGCCTTAATACAAATGCTTGAAATGGAGTTATTACGACGAACAAAATGCCTATTATCGTCACAAAATTGACTAAAAATAATTTTAGTCTCGCAGATTTGACCTAATTTTCAGATCGTGTTCCGGTAATATTGACTACTTTTGTGGTTGTTATAGGTTTGACTAAAATAATATCATTTTGTAAAAAGATATTAATTTTTTATCTAGTAAATTGAGTAATGAGTAGTAAAAAATCATGTTTGACAAGTCGATTGTATTTCAAATGTCATGTGTAGGATGACAATCCGTGCCACACTTAATTCACCAATCATAAGAAACTTATATCCAGCACACGGATCAGCATCTAACGGTTCTCCACAAACTTTATTAACTCTAATCCAACGATCAAAAAGCTTTCAACCACTATATAAAGACCCACCCTTGGACCCAAATTGAAAAATCTCAAAAAAATCAATTTCATTTCTAAACATAAGAAAAATGTCAGGACGTGGAAAGGGAGGAAAGGGGTTGGGCAAAGGAGGAGCAAAACGACACCGTAAAGTCCTCCGTGACAACATTCAAGGAATCACCAAACCCGCTATTCGTCGTTTGGCACGCAGAGGTGGAGTGAAGCGTATCAGTGGTTTGATTTACGAAGAGACACGTGGCGTGTTGAAGATATTTTTGGAAAATGTGATTAGAGATGCTGTTACTTATACTGAGCACGCCAGAAGGAAGACTGTTACTGCTATGGATGTTGTTTATGCTCTCAAGAGGCAAGGAAGGACCCTTTATGGGTTTGGTGGTTAGAGGGGGTGTTTGGTCGAGGGAATAGTTTTTGGATCTGTGTGTTGGTGTTTGGTTATCTGAATGTAAAGATGTTTGGTTTGCGATGGAATGAAATGAAAGAAGTTTTAGTTATTCTGATATTTGTTTCGTTTGTTGGTTTGTGTTTTATCTGATTGTTATATGGAAATGTCTCTAGTTCTGTGCACTGTATATCAGCTTAAGTATGTGTTGCTATTTAAGCGCAGATGCGACTAATGATCTAGGTCTAAGAAGCATCGTTCATCAGTAGGTTAAGGAACTTGTTCATCAGAAACTATTCCTCTCTAAATTTAAGGAGTTGGGTAAAGCTGATTTGCTTTCAATTTCACATGACCCCTTTATTTGTTGAAATATTCCAGCTTGATTTTCCTCAACTACTCAACAAGCTCTGTCATTTTCCTTAGACGCTTGTGTTTGCACTTTATAGGCTTGTGAATCATGATGGCAACTAATTCTAGTTTAGCCTAAACTGATAACCTGGATGTCACTCTTTTAACATCCTACAATAACCATTCAAAACTTGATATCATTTTGACCCATCAATATGAGTTCACCCATTGCTAGCCAAACATAGACTGTTATATCCAGATAATCAAAAGAAAGAAGGGGTATTCCGGGTGAAATGGTCTCTACATGGGTGGCCCGAAATTGACGGGTCATAATTGTTTTTTGAGCTGAAGATATATCTTTATAGCTGAAGTATCTTGATATACCGGCTTCTCTTGGTTCGACACTATACTTCTTTTCTACCAAAAGACTCACAAAATGCAATAAACACAGGGTATGAACACAACGGCCAAAGTGTCAAACCATGGGGAAGCTGGTACGTGAAAAAACTTTAGTTAGGTAAATATAATTTGCAATAACAGAACGACTATGACCTACAAATTTCATTGCACCCTTATAGCAAGTGAAGACCGTTATATTTGGATTAATCGAATGAAACAAATGGCTATTCTGGCTAAAGCGGTCTATACATTGTTATATGGGTGATCCAAAATTGATCAGTGGACATATTAGCTTCTCTTGGTGCCACACTCTACTTCTCTTGGACCAAAAGAGTCTTGTCGATCATTGATCTTAGACTTTAAAGTGAATTATATAGAAGAGAGCAATAAAATACCCTCATGTGAGAAGATTTCAAACCATTGCGCTCGGTAAGATGGCCATTGTGAACTTACTCCCAGGGGACTATTTCAAACTGTAAATTAGTGTAGGCTCCACATTCTATTGAGGAGCTGTGTCCTCAATTAGTAATCATGTTTCACCTAATAGGCTACCAAGAATCAAATTATATGTATGATGAACAATATTGAAGTCCCCGTTGATACAGAAATTTGAATTCTTTTACATTTTGTGAGGATCATTGACAACACTCACTGGACTGTGCTACAATTGACTTCATATATTTGACATTTTTTGTTTAATTTGGAGAGTTTTGCCATATTTTAACGTGCCTGGAAAAATATTGTCAAGCTATATATATATATATGTAATTTTATGCTTTTGCCTTTTAATCAAATTCGTTTTTATATAATATGTGAAGGTTTCTTCTTACTATTTTGCAACAAAGTGTTCATGTTCTTAAGCACTCCAGTTTTCCTTTACTACAAGATGACGATTCATACATATTGCCTGTTCTTCTGCGTCTTAATGGTCAACCACAAGTGGATGTAGAGGTTTGTTACTAGATGAATGGTCATTATGCAGTCTGCATATTATAGTCAATAAACAGAAATTTAGCATTGTTTTTGACGCTTAAATTTAAATGGTTCGTTTGGGTTACATTTTTATCTGTAATAGGCCAAACGTTTGAGCGGGTCAAACAGGTGGGAACTGGGAAATCATCAGTAAAGTATGCAAATACATAAGACATACTTGATGAAAAGTTGGGTTTTTGTTGTAAGGACATAAATTTGTTAGCCTGACCCGTTCTAAAAGATAGCCTCTTGTGACATGTTACCCAACTCGCCGACTTGCCCATTTTGCCACCTGTAATAAACACAGTATCTATTTCCAGCAGTCTCATTCGTCTATTTATTTATGTCAGTAAGGTTTGCAGATGTAATACCTCAAGGTGAACTTGTTATTTGGAACTCTATTTTTACAGCTATGCTTATAATAGTGATTCTAAATGCACAAAATGTAGTTATTTAAAACTGTCTTTTTCCCCAAATGTGTGATGTCGAGTTATGGTTGGGCTTTAGAATGTCTACATGGGATTGAAAGTGCTTGTTTCCTTAGCTCTTGTTAACCTATAGTTAATATGTTTGGCAAAGTGTTGGGATTTAAGATCTAGTTAACCAAGTAACACAACGAGTACGCATCAGAATTTGATCTAGTTTATGCAATTAGGTTGACACATAAATAATAAACAATAATAAATAAAAGGGATAAAGAAATCTAACTCTCGTAGTCACCCGCAAGTAAATAACCAACAAGAAACCAAGTGTTTAACACAAACACCTCTACGAGTCCACACACAAATACTTAACTACAAGTACGTTCGATAAAGCTAGTCGATAACGTTTACCCAAATCAACCCTTGAATACTTGAATTATCACGAACAAAGAAAACCAAGAAAACCTTCTTTAACTTCTGTATGAGAACTTTAAACTGCCCGAGAACAATTCTTGTATCACCCGATATCGGACAAAGCTTGTCCGATATGTTTGAACTTTTTCTGTCCGATAAAACCAAGACAGAAACCAAACATTTTCTTGCTTCACAATCTCAGGGAACTAGCAAGAAATATCAATCGAAACACCTATAACAAACTTGGATCAAAGAACTAGCAAGTTAGGGTTCGAACTAAAACCGAACAAGAACCCTAATCGGATAATCAAATTCCGATCGGGTTTGAGTTCTTTTGATTGATAAATCGACAGCTAATAGATGTAAGTTTAGGGATATATGCGTAAGAATGAATAGCCAAGTCATGGGGTATATATAACTTCCAATACCTAGCACCAAGTTAACCATTCTTTCCTAATCCTAAACAAAATCTAACCGACCCAAACACCTTTCAATTTGACCGGCAACTTGGGCTTGGATCTTTGATGCAATCGGGTCAAACGGTTTGGACAAAAGACGGGTACAAAAACGGGTCGTACAATATTCAAGTAGTAAACGTATATTAAGTACTCTCGTGTTTAACGTGTGTGCCCCCATAGGCTCACACACTTCTAGTCATTTCGTGTGTATCAACTCCCACAAACCAACAACTCCCACTTGGGAGTTGAAGTAGCGAATAGCACACAAACCAACGACGGAAATGTCCAACAACTCTCTCACTCGCTTTTTGACTAAAAGTGTCTGAGATATAGTTTTATAAAATTTCTCAGTAGCATGGTCTTTCAATGTCTTGCTTTAATCATCATTTTTTATAGATACCGTTAAACCATGGATATGGATCCTAACTCATTCCATATAGTTTAACCATTTAGAATCTCGTTATAGATTTCAATTCAGATATACCAAATGTAATCAAGAATCATCTCGCGTTACCCTTTGGGTTTGGCCAAACAATTATCTGATTAAATCTGGAGAGGCGCCATGGTATCTTTCTGCACACATCAAGTGGAGTAACAAATCCTTTATTGACTACAAGTGTTGTGGATGCTGCTTTACATCACTCCGAAATATAGCTTTTATAACTACCTTATTCAGATAGCGTTTGGCTTATACTTACAAAAGAGATATCCACACATAACAGAACTTTCTTGTATCTCAAGTCTAAGAACGACTTTAACAAATCATTTTCAATATTTTACTTATGAAAATGATCCAAAAGTAAATGTTTGAAAGTTGGGGTATCCAATATGCATCTCTCGTGAATATACATGAGTTTGGCGGGAACAATCCACATTCTCATTAGAATATAACCAACACTCACATTTGCCTTACATAACAATATTCTCATATTATTAACTGACAATGGACATATTTAGAATGATAAATCATTTCATGGATTAAACATGCAAATATGGAATAACAGATTATATGAATGAAATAACAAATACCTCGTATCTTTATTTATCAGAAAGTAATAACTGTATTACAATTCCAAAATTATCCAAATACCAATTAACACACAGATTTACATGAGACTACTAGCAGGTATTAAACCTATACCTCTAGTCAATTTAGAATGCTTAGGATACGCTAAAGCTTTCGTAAATGGATCAGCTAGGTTGTCATCTGTGTGACCCTTTGATATCTTCACGTCACCCATTTCAATGGTCTCGAAGATAATGAACTTTATGCGATAATGTCTAGCACCTTTGGTGATTCCGCTTTCATTAGCTATAGTAATGGCTCGAAGATATCACAATACATATTTATGGGTTCTTCAATTGTGGGAGCAATGTTCAACCCGAAATGAATCTACGAATCCATACTGACCTCTTTAGATGCATCACAAGCGACTATATACTCACACAGAGATAAAGTAGCAAAGATACTTTGCTTTGTGCTTTTCCAGTCAACAACACCTCCATTTAGAATGAACACATATCCGGTCTGAGATTTTAAGTCATCAGCATCTGTCAGATATCCATCATCAGTGTAACAAGAAACCCTGAGCTCTTGTTCCGTCTTTCCTCCATAAACCAGAAACATATCCTTAGTATTGCGTAGATACTTAAGAATATTCTTAACAGCAGTCCAGTTAAGTTCACCTACATTCTGTTGAAATCGGCTTGTCACATTCTGAGCGAACACAACATCAGGACGAGTACATCTCACAGCGTACATAATAGATCCTATAGCCGAAGCATAAGGAACTCTTTGCATGTGCTCTTTCGCAGCAAGTGTCTCATCACCTTGTGACTTACTCAACTTAGGCTCCTCTTGCATTGGGATAGCTCCATGTTTTGAATTCTCCATATAAAATCTCTTCAAGATTTTCTCAATGTAAGTACTTTGACATAAACCAATCAATCGTTTAGATCTGTCTCTATAGATCTTGATTCCAAGAATATATGCAGCTTCTCCTAAATCTTTCATGGCAAAACATCTTTCAAGATAGGATTTTACATCTTGTAACATTGGAATGTTGTTTCGCATAAGCAATATGTCATCAACATATAGAATTAGAAAAGTGACATAACTCCCACTAGCTTTCTGATATACACATGGCTCATCTTGATTGTGAGAAAATCCGAATTTCTTAATCTCATCATCAAAACGCTTATTCCATTACCTAGATGCTTGCTTAAGTCCATAAATGGAACGCTTGAGCTTGCATACACGATTAGGATATTTAGGATCAACAAAACCCTCAGGTTTCTCCATATAGACCTCTTCGTAAAGATGTCCATTGAGGAAGGCGGTTTTGACATCCATTTGCCATATCTCATAATCATAGAACGTAGCTATGGCTATGAGAATCCTTATGGCTCTAATGTCTGCAACAGGAGAAAAAGTCTCTTCATAATCAATCCCGTAGGTTTGAGTGAAGCCCTTTGCTACGAGACGAGCTTTAAAGGTGTATACCTTACCATCCATGTCGGTTTTCTTCTTAAAAAGCCACTTGCTATCAACTGTATTGCAGTTAGGAGGAAGCTCAACCAAAACCCAGACATCATTGTCTTTCATGGATTGCATTTCCACATTCATCGCATCAAGCCATTTCTTGGATTCAGGATCCAACAATGCAGCTTTAGGAGCATGCGTTGGTATGTAGGTTGAAGCAGGTGTTAGGGTTTGTTAATGGGTATTAGGTGCATGCGTTGGTATGTAGGTCGAAGCAGGTATAAAACTTTTCCCATGGGCATTCATGACTTGAGTTTTAAAACGTATGAGTCTTGGTATTAATCTTGGCCTCGCTAGCGCTGGGGGTTGGTTCGCATGTATACCCTTCGTTTTAATCAGGGGGAAGGGGTGTCGTCCAATGACGAATATAGTTTTGCACTAATATTTGTTTTGTAGGTTTTTAATCATACCCTGACGCCTCAAATAAGGGGGAGCAACCGTCAAGGGGGATCATGCACGCATTTAGCATCATTCTCACTTTTCAATAAGCATTTGTGCTTCGATAAAAAGTGGAGAAAATAGGCTAACATTGCTATGCAATTTTCTTTTTCAAATATTTCTCATAATTTTTGTTGCATAAAACTAACCTTGATGTAGGTTAAGCCTCTTTATTTGATCCATGGATCCGCTACCAAATAAGGGACGGATTGAAGTGGACGATTTAACTTCACTAGGGATGATGCAAGCTTGCCTTTTTGGGGAGAAATAAAGTTAAACTCCAAGGACACGCCCTTTTTGTTTCGATAAAAGGGGGAGAAGAGTGTAAACGGAGAAGGTAATGTAAAGGTAGTAAGGATACGAGTAACCTTTTATATTTTACTTTCTATTACGTTTACATATATTTGTCATCATCAAAAAGGGGGAGATTGTTAGTGCAAATATTACGATATTTAATCTATACAGTCTCGTTTGTTTTGATTGATGACAAACATGTAACCTGTAATACATAACGTAAAATGTACAAGTTAATTGTAATCACACTTTGTCTCAACATACATTCAACACCTCTCGATGACTCAAGTCCTCATATGTTACAACACAGGTTCGTACATGTTTGTTATGTGGCATTATGATCAAACCCATTAACAAATCATTTAGAATGTTTAAAATACGTTTAGAGTCACTAAGTATTTTAATAGGTTAACCATTCTATTTCGAACCTCATTTTACATTTTGCATTCACAAGTATTTCAAAAGGTAACTAGACATTTTATTAACTAGTTACATAATACATTTTACAAGTTTACTTTGATAAACTTTTTAATCTAAAAAGGAAATACATATTACATCATCATCTTTGAAATCCTTGGAAGATCTCTTGAATATTTTGGTTAGATTGACACTCAAAATATCAAATGTGATCTTAGTAAGATTTGGTAATATCTTGGAAAGATTTGAAGAAAGATTTTTTAGATTTTCGGTCAGGCACCCACGGAACCAAAATGTATAAAGGACGGAACCCTTTATTTGGTTCCTTGGTCCGTGGACGCTCCTGACCACTTTTGCCTATATATACAATCCCATTGTTTTCCCATTTCTTCACCACTTGAAAACACATCTTCTCCACCTTCTTGCATACATTTAGATCTATCATTAACAATGTAGTAACATACATTAAACACCCTAATGATCATGATCATAATGCTTCCAACATTCATCTTTGTTGTAAGCATACTCTACATTTTGATCAACCAAGAAAAGCTTGGAGATCTAGCCATTCCCACTCACCACAAGCTGAAGATCTATCACAACAAGTTTAGGGAACTTGTGATCTTCATCATGAAGGATTCCTATCAATGGAAGATCATTTAGAAGTAGTTATTCATATCCATTAGACATTTGTGTCATGGATCATTAGTGTAGAACATCATTGCATCATCACAACACTTTCACCAAACTAGATTAGATGGTTTATGTGTTTGTACCATAAAACACAAGGTTTGTTATGTTGGGCCATAAAACATAATGGGAGTGGTTGTACCCTTGTAAAAGAACTCGACATCTAGCTTAGTGTCGGAAATATTGTATAGGCGACGTTAGGTTGGTTCTACCTTGAACTAGAACCCGATATTTAGCTTTGTACCGGAAAAAGTGTAGCGACGATTGTAAGGTTTTCTCCACGAGAAGGAGCTTGTTGATTTAGTGAAGTAACTCTTGAGTTGGGTACTCGGGAGTGGAGTAGGCGAAAAGGAGATCCGTGACCGAACCACTATAAATCCTCGTGTTCGGTTTGCACTTTACTTTCTTTATCTCTTTACTTTTATTATTGGACTATACTATTGCTTGTGATGTGGTTTGATGTTAATGCTTGTGTGACAACATGGTTTACTATGCTTTACATTGGTCACAAATAATAATTGGAACTTTCATATTATAACAAGCTTCATAAGCGATTTGATACTAAAGATCTAAAGTTTTTAAACGGTAACGTATTCACCCCCCCCCTCTACGTTTTCACGTTGTTGAGGTTAGTAGCGCGATAAATGGAGGCTCATTTTGAGAAAATTGTAGGGAAAAAGTTGAACATTGAAGAGAAAATATATATCGTTCTATCATGGCCAAATGAAGAAGCTCCATATGTGAATAAAGAGTCCTTAGATGTTGTTGAGGTTAGTAGCGCGATAAACGATGTTTTTTAAATTGGTGAGAGTAATGTGGAAAGCATGGAAGTTCGTAGTGAGTTTAGCGAATTTTCAAAAAATAAAGAAAGTGTGGAAGATGTTGTTGTGGGTGGTGGTGAAGCGTGTAGGGTTGACGAAGATGAGTCGAATATAGTGCTATCGCTACTTAAGGATGGAGGTGGTATATCTGATGATAGTATAGATGAAATAAATTTGGGTTTAATCAAGGAGTTTGTGATTAAGATGTTGGAGGGTAGAGATGTTTCCGGAGAGAGTTTGGTTGTTTGTTTGAAGTGGGTATATCGCGAGACGAGTCGTGGGGCAGCAAAAGACGGAAGAAGGGTGTTGTGTTATGTCCAAGGCAAAGGAATACGGAAGAAGAAAAAGGCGAAGGCTGCAATTCAAAGAAAATTATGGGATCCCGGATTACGCCAATGTTGCAGGAGGACGGACCGCCCAAATGACTCAAGAAGTCCAAACGTATGGCATAAAGATTATGTCATATAATCTATCTTTATTTACGTGTCTTTGTTTAGGATTGTTTTCATGTTTATTCAGGAAAGTCAATTAAGAATGTTTTAAGACAACACCTTGAGGGCAAAGTGGTTTTGAAGGAGTGAGGAATGATACGCATGGGCCCGAGCCCATGGCCTATTAAGGTCTTAGGGTTTTACCCTACTTTGTCTTATAAATACTCTTGTAATCATTTATTATAATTCAATCAAGTTTAATATCAATAATTCTCTAGTTCTTCTCTTCAATTTCTTAAGGAGCTCGCACACGCTTGAAGTGGTGCCTTATCTCGATACAACCCCTAATAGGGTCGTATCATTTGGTGCTTTCATTGAGAGCTCTCGTTGAGAGGGCTTACGATTAGGGTTAAAAAAAAAGTAATAAAAAAAAAAAAAAAAAATTCACGGGGGGTACTGTTTATGCACTGTTCACGGGTACTGTTCATATGTACTATTCACTAGTAATGTTCATCCGAAGTACTGTTCATCGGAGTACTGTTCATCGCGGGTACTATTCATAATTTTTTTTGACTTATTAATCGCTTAAGTATTATTCATGGCATCAAGCGGCAGCGATCATGACGCGACATATGCACTCTCTAAACTCTTGCAAATGGGTACGGTTGCCGAATATGAGAGTGAGTTTGTGGTACTAGCAAATCGAGTAACAGGGATCTCTGAATCTTTACTTACATCATTTTATATCTCCGGACTTAAACTGACGTTACAAATAGAACTGTTGAGGGCAAGGCCTTCAACTTTAGGAGAAGCCTTTTCCTTAGCCCATATAGTCGAGGCTCGTTTTGAGGCAATTGAAGAGAAGGAGAAAGAGCATATAATTGAAAAGAAATCAGATACAATTCCATCGTTACAAAGTGAATTCGTTTCACCTGAGATTAAAAAGTCGTTAGATGTTGATGAATATATTGGTGTTGATGTGGTTAATAACGCGATAGATGGTGTTTTCGATATTGGTGGGAGTAATGAAGTTCATAGCAAGTTTGAATTTTTTCGAAAATAAGAAAAGTATGAAAGAGATTGTTGTGGGTGGTCGTGAATTTGATGGTCGTTTGGGTGAAATAAATTTGAATTTAAGCGAGGAATTAACATATAGGGTTAGTCCCATACGCACTTCTTTGGTGGCTCATGAAAGTCCACGGGTTCGCCAACTATGGGAAGGAATTGGTATCGGTGATGCTCACGGGCTAATGGATAATGGACGCAACCATAAATTTGTTCAACCAAATGTGTGGAAATGGATATCGGACTCTCAATCGGCATATTCTTCGTATCACCTTGAGGGCAAGGTGATTTTTGAAGGAGTGGGGAGTGTTACGACATGGGTAGCGGAAGGCGGAAGAATGGTGTTGTGTTATGTCCAAGGTAGTGGAAGGCGGAAGAGGAAAAAGATGTTGGTTGCGATAGCGGAAGGCAGGAGAACTACGAGAGTGGAAGATAGGACTAGGCTTAGGATTAGGATATGGGATCCCGGAATCAAGAGAAAATTTTCAAGACCACGCCTTGAGGACAAGGTGATTTCGAAGGAGTGGGGAATGATATGCCCCGAGCTTTATGTTATGTTATATTTATTTAGGATATGTCTTTGTGTCGTATTAGGAAACTGTCATTGTTAAGATATGTCTTTATGTTTGGATTGTTTTACAAGCTAGGGTTATTCGGTTATATATACCGAATCATTGTTATGAATGAATCAATCAAGTTTAAGATCAATAATTCTATAGTTCTTCTCTTCTATTTCTTAAGGAGCTCGCACACGTTTGAAGTGGTGCCTTATCCCGATACAACCCCTAACAAGGTCGTATCAATTGGTGCTTTCATTGAGAGCTCTCGTTGAGAGGACTTACGATTAGGGTTTCAAAAGGAAAAAAAAAATAAATAAATAAAATAATAATAAAAAGCATTCACAGTGCTGTTCATCGACTGCTCAAGGGATACTTGTTCATCGTCATTATTCATATGTGTTTGTTCACCGTCTCGTTCATCGCGAGTACTATTTATAAAAAAAAATTGAGTTATTAATCGCTTGAGTATTATTCATGGCATCAGGAGGCAGCGATCAGGACGCGGAATATGCACTCTCTAAACTCTTGCAAATGGGTACGGTGGCCCAATATGAGAGTGAGTTTGTGGTACTAGCAAATCGAGTAACAAGGATCTCAGAATATTTACTTAAATCGATTTATATCTCGGGACTTAAACCGCTTCTACAATGTGCACTCTTAAGGTTAGCGCCTACAACTTTAGGAGAAGCCTGTTCCATAGCCCGTATAATGGAGGCTCGTTTTGAGAAAATTGCAGGGAAAAAGTTGAACATTGAAGAGAAAATAGATATCGTTCTATCATGGCCAAATGAAGAAGCTCCATATGTGAATAAAGAGTCCTTAGATGTTGTTGAGGTTAGTAGCGCGATAAACGATGTTTTTTATATTGGTGAGAGTAATGTGGAAAGCATGGAAGTTCGTAGTGAGTTTAGCGAATTTTCAAAAAATAAAGAAAGTGTGGAAGATGTTGTTGTGGGTGGTGGTGAAGCGTGTAGGGTTGACGATGATGAGTCGAATATAGTGCTATCGCTACTTAAGGATGGAGGTGGTATATCTGATGATAGTATAGATGAAATAAATTTGGGTTTAATCAAGGAGTTTGTGATTAAGATGTTGGAGGGTAGAGATGTTTCCGGAGAGAGTTTGGTTGTTTGTTTGAAGTGGGTATATCGCGAGGCAGAGTCGGGGCAAGCGACAAAAGGCGGAAGAAGGTGTTGTGTTATGTCCAAGGCAAAGGAATACGGAAGAATTAAAAAGGCGAAGGCTGCAATTCAAAGAAGATTATGGGATCCCGGATTATGCCAATGTTGCAGGAGGACGGACCGCCCAAATGACTCAAGAAGTCCAAACGTATGGCATAAAGATTATGTCATATAATCTATCTTTATTTACGTGTCTTTGTTTAGGATTGTTTTCATGTTTATTCAGGAAAGTCAATTAAGAATGTTTTAAGACAACACCTTGAGGGCAATGGTTTTGAAGGAGTGAGGAATGATACGCCTGGGCCCGAGCCCATGGCCTATTAAGGTCTTAGGGTTTTACCCTACTTTGTCTTATAAATACTCTTGTAATCATTTATTATAATTCAATCAAGTTTAATATCAATAATTCATTAGTTCTTCTCTTCAATTTCTTAAGGAGCTCACACACGCTTAAAGTGGTGCCTTATCCCGATACAACCCCTAACAGGGTCGTATCACAAATGGTTTTTAAAATAGAGTATGATCCATGTATCAAATTACAATTGAAGCGAAAAATAATATGAAAAATGCTTTGCTAATTATACTTAGAAATTTTATTGTTAAATGTAACTGATTTATCGTTTTCGTACATAGATATTTTCCGAAGAAATACAAAGGTATGTATTTCCCGGGTCGTTTTCCCAACGAGGGATGAATGGAGTTTGACAACTCACGTCGCGATTCGGGATTCGAATGGGAAATAAGGAATTTTGGGTTTTCTAATCTACAAGGCAAGGAAATATAAAGGAAAGCAATTATAACAACTAAATCTATGATTTAAATAAGGGAAAACAACTAATTAAAAATTTAAACTAAAAACGCATAAAACGTAATTAAAGAAACGTTAATTAAAGCAACTACGCTAATTTAAAACCCGTAAAAATGAACTTCTATTTTTCTACAGCTAAGAATGATATTTGAAAATTATTTAAAATTTAAAACTAAGTTTTTTTTTTTGATTTTTCTTGATTTATTATGATTTAAAAACTAATTTAAGACATTTAAAATAAACTAAAATGCTAAAAATTAGGAAAACATGCAAGAAAAATACAAAACTATTTTTCAAAAATCTTAAATAACTAAAAAGAATTTTCAGAACTGGAATCACATTTATTTGACTTTTTATGAATTTATTATGAATATAATACTAGTTAAAACTAATTAAAATGCTAGAAAATCTATTTTAACTAAGAAAATTCAGGAAAAATACTTTTATGACTTTTGAATATTCTAAAACTAAGAAAATTGAAATTGTATTTTTGAACATTTTACGAATTATTTGGATTAAATGCTAATTAAAAATGCTAGAAATGACCTAAAATGCGAAAAATAGCAAATGAACAGTAAAAAATATGAAAACTTCCAGATTACTATAAAATAATATAGAGAACTAGGGAAAAATAACATAAACTACTGTGTAGATCAGGTACTATGATTTGGGCACACTACTAATGAAATAAGCACTTGAAAAATAAGCAATAAGCCACCTATAAGCACCAGAAGCTACCAAAAGCTCAAAATGACCTAAAATAACTAAGAATATACTACTCCAACTGAATTGGACCTAAAAAGCACAAGCTAGAAGGATTTAAACTACAAAACCATAATATGCCAAACAGCCCTTAAGGGGCAACTTTGAGCACTAAAATAGCTAGCTAGAAAAAATTACAAAAATATATAAAAATCACCATGACAACTACCACCAACCAAAGTGTCTAAATCCAGAATTTCAGCCTAAAAGGATCAAAAACAAGTGAATGAAAAATATAAAAGTGGAAGCAGTTTGAGCAAAAATGAGAAAATTTGACTTTTTGAACAGATTTGAAATTTGACTAAAATGAGATTCTGAGCTACTGAATTGGATTGAAACTGATGTTTTATGAAGAAATGAAGCTATATTAAGCTATAGTACTTATATCCTAACCTATATGCAAAATGTGAACTCCTATATCTATCTGATTTGAGCACGATAACAGATAACATATAATTTTGACTTTCTCTATTCTAAAATGCAAAATGATGAACCTAAGGACTCTAATAGACCTACTGAGAACTAATGCAATTCAACTTAACAACAAATCTAATCTCAAACTCAGTTTACATATCTGATCCAAACACCACTTTTTGTAACTGTTAAGGTATTTAGTTACTCAAATTACTAATCCAAGCAATAATCAAACCAAATACAGCTTCTAACTTTTAAATGTTATCTAATGGGTGCAAAGATGACAATAACTACCTACTTAAACATTGATTAAGTGATGCAGTTAAGATCAGTTTAGACAGAAATAAAAGCAATTACTCAAAGCAAGTTTAAACAGACATCAAACCAATCATACAAACTGAGTTAAGCAAATTTAAACTAGATTAAACATAATTCAATAACACTGATGAATTCTACACTATTGAGCTAATTATGAGATAAACTTGAGACTTACAAGAGGTCCTGCCACGATGGCATGCACTGAAATTCAAGTACCACTATCCTAAACCATTAACTAATCCAAATTCATCATTATTTCAACCCATATTCATGATCAAAACAGCACACCAGATCCAAAAGTGTAGAATTACTGCAGTTGACTTATGTTTGACTAATGTGAAATTAGGAGTAGAATCTGAGTAGATGTAGGATTAAACTATCAGAAAACTTATAAAACTTTGAAAATCATTAATCACCAACTGAATTCAAGCCTTAAGACAGAAATTTAACACAAGGAGATTTAAAGCTAAAATAACTTCATTAATAAAACTTGAGTACAAAGATGGAATGACTGAATTTAAATGAAAAACATTGTAAATATTTAAAAACTACACTACTACTCTACTCCTACTCTACTTCTATTTCTGTGGAATCAGGGGTATTATATAGGTGGCCTTAAGCTCTTGGAAGGATCCAGAAGTCCCATCTTGTGCTTTCTCTTGAGTCATCTCAGTCGTTAAATCAATCCCATCAATTATCCTTCAATCCAAGCCATCAGATCACATCTCCCACGTTGCATTGGCCAATCAGAAAGCAGGAGAGGTTGTGGATTGCCAACCTGGCATTCTCCAACGTGTCAGGATGTGTCAGAATGTACGAAAGTACCCTTAATTGGGTTAATTTTGCCAATTGAAGCTGGGGGTACAATTGGTATTTAGGGTTCATGTGAATATCTGGGTTTGGGATTTGGGGGTAATTCTTTTTGGCGGTTAAAAGTAAATATTTTTTTAATATGTTTGACTGGATATTAATGGATGGGTTGACCGGGTAATTGGGTATACGGGTGTAATATTAGACCGGGTTTGGGCAGGGATAATGGACCGGGTGTAAGGATTGGTTTTGGGCTTTTGTTTATTGTTTGGGCCAAGGTTGGACTTAGGATATAAATTAGACCCATTTGATAATTCAAGGACTAAATGTGTAAGATCCGAAATTCCGGGGACCAAATCAGAATTACGAAAATCTCTTTCAAGGGCCAATCTTGTCCTTCTCAAATAAACCAAGGGTGATTTTGCAACTTTTGAATCTTCAAGGGTCATTCTTGCCAAAAGCTCAAAGATGAGGATGATCTTGACATATCTTCAAACTTGATTATATCTTCTAAAATCATCCTCGAGAATAAAATCTTCATAAATGCACAATCTCGACCTTCCGGCTCAGCTCAAACTCTCTTAATCTCTCGTGCTCGGATTTACGTCTGATTTAGCTTCTTTTCATGTGTTTTTACATATCCATACCTGCACAAGCACAAACTCAAGAAAACCACAAATATTAGCAATAAACGGCTCTTTCTTGGTTATTTTGGGTTTTATTTGATAAAGAAATGATATGTGTTTTTGCACATATCAAAATACCCCAGACGAAACCATTGCCGTGCCCTCACGCAATGCAATCAACTCATGCTTCTAAAACCAAGGATTTCGATCTCTTTCTACTAAACCTATGAAGAAGTAGCAAAGATTCTTCAAAAGAGATTAAGAAAGCCTTAATTCTAAAACGCCTGCTTACCTTTTAATTCACATGTATAGATATTACGATTAAGCACATTCGGTTATGAATGACGGTTTGTTGAACTTTCATGTCGATCAATAACTCCAACATTTTTCAAAGACATGTTAGGATCACGGAGTAGAAAACACAACACAGTGAAGTGACCATACGGATAGAATACATCGTCACGATTTTCACAAGTCCCAAACTAAGCGTAAAATCGAAATCATTGTTAAGTATGATTCTAGATGCTAACACTACCCATGGAAGTTACTTGTGTAATTACCTTTTGCTCCCATTTTCCTATTTTCCTCTAGACTTTTTTATTTTTGTGAGAAATGAATTTCTTCAAATTTCTCGTTTCGATAACTTTTATTCCGATAAAGATATAAAGCTAAGTCGATAATTAGTTATCCGCCTTCTCTCAAGAACCATTGTCGTAAAAATGAGGTCCACATCAAGGAATTTTTTATTCACTTATATTTTTGATTTTTTCATTTTCATTCATCATTTTTTTTTTTTTTTTTTTTTTTTTTTTTTTTGCATGAACTTTTACTTGTATGAGCTATGAACTACGGAGCTTCACGGGTAATTCCAAGACTATAGGCTTCATGAAATGAGGATCCCTTGGCTAGGCTAAGACCTCACTCAATCCCGGCTAAAGATCCAAGGGTCCGATCTCGACACATGACTCATAACTTTACTTATTACTTTTCACTTATCACCGATTGCTTATTCATTACGGATCCTTGATGTGTACCCAATTTTTAAAACAAAGATTCTTTTAAGAAGATAAAGAACTAACTATCGCCAAAAACTCAACATCTCTAATTATTTATTAGATGATATGGGTGAAACAATTTTGTGGGAACAAAAGCCATAAGTACCTTGATGGGCTCTAAAGAGAACCAACTACTCCACGCTTAGCATCTAAACTCATAAGTAACTCTATCATTTCTCGATCTCCGCAAATTTAAAATCCCAAATAATGAGATCCGCGGATGCTTAGCCGATAATTCAATTATCTATGGTTAAGGGAACAAGCTAGGGCTCAACACGCCCGGTCAAGTCAGAATTCCATTCCTACTCTCACCAGCGGAAAGTTAACAAGGTGTCAAAACATATATTAACTTAGCGATTGCTTCCTAAAATAATCTCAAGTCTCGCATTTTTAAAGTCACTTATAAGAAACTAGCAAAATCTTTCAAAAGCTTCGCATATTTAAAATCACTTAGGGAGACGTGCAAATTATTGGCCTTGTGAGCTAGAACCGCATTTTATAGCCTCTTGTCTAAGCAATTAGCAAAGGCTATTTCAAGAAAAACGCATATTTAAAGAAACTTTCTAAGAGACTAGTAAGAACTTTTCGATCATAAAACTAACAAAAGCTTACAAAAATTTTAAATTTTGCTCATTTTTGCACAATTTTTCATTTTCTAAGGAAAAACGGGGTTACGAGAGAAACACAACAAAAATAAGCAAGTGCGGTCAAATCAAATCGAAGATTACCCTACCCCAGACTAGAACGAAACATTGTCCTCAATGTTTAAAAGCAAGGGTATCACGAAAATCTAAAAGCCATTTATTAAGTATGCTAGAAGATAAACGTTAGTCGATAAGATTAGGATATCGGATTTCCATCAACATCGATCATGAAACTCGAGTGGAGAAAAGACAAGCTTCGAGCACGAGAGTCTTCATATCGGGAAAAATCCTGGACAAAACATCACAAACAACCAAACACGAGAAATCGAAGAGGCTAACCCCTTCACGTCACTTATTAGAAAATAGAAAGAAGATAGAGATAAGCATGGGGTGCCTCCCACGAAGCGCTACTGTTTTTCTTCAACGAGTCGCTAGCCTGACTCGTCCCCGAATTCATTTGTCCTTGGGGAAACAAGCGGAAGGGATACCCGGATCAAAGATGGTATCCTCACTCCGGAGGGAAAGAGAATGGGTGAGTTGGGAGGGAAAGAAAATGTCGGGCTCAAGCACATAAGGAATAACTTCTCCCAAACTCACATGAGGTATATCAAGAAAGAGTGATCCATCATCCGGCGGTTTTGCGGGTGGACGAAGAGATGACGGATCAAAATGAGAATACTCCAAAGAAAATGGGAGCTTATGGTAAAAGATAAGAGGTGTAGGCTCACAAATGAAGGCATCCATCGGAGGATCCTTATCTCGAACAACGGTTTTTACAAGAAACTCATCAATGCATATACCGGGTTTAAAGATCTTATCTTCACATGTGGGCTCAACGGGATAAGTGATAGTCGACTCAACAGAGGAAGAAGAATCATCATTAAGCAAGCTTTCAAGAAAAAGGACATCTTGATCAGAGTCGCACCCGTCACTCTCAATACCCGGCGGTATTGGATCATCAAGAAATAAGTCGATTTCTTCCATATCAGAATCATAAGGCGGATTATCAAGAATATCGTCTTCAACCACTTTAGTCAATTCATAAATCTCCATAATATCTTCAGTGTCAGATTCATCACTTTCTTCATCTTGCATAACATCACATGACGGGAGAGAAAGGTCGGAACACAGAGATGGGACAAGTGGTGTGCTCTGAGAGCTAGCAATATCCACCACTTCCGTTGTGGTCTCTGAATCGGACTCAAAATATTTGTCGAAAAGAGGATTAACTTCGCAAAAGGTATAGTCATTCTTGAATTCAAAAAGAGGATTTGAGAAAATCCCGGAAGTAACCTCAGAAATATCAATAGAATCACACAAAAGCGAATCACAATCACTGTCAGATATATCCTCGGACTCACTTGGGATTGGGTCAAGGCTCTCAACACTAGACGATTCCGTTTCCGGAATAGTGCTAAGAGGCTCGTCCCCCATTATGAGAGAGTCAACGGGTTCAACAATTATCGAAGAAATGGAATCATCGACCGCTTCCAAAAGGACGTCACTTCTCTCAACCGGCGTGAGTGAAGGGGAAGGGTCGGAAATGAAAGGCTCAGAAACGGAGTAGGTTCAGCCGACAAACTCGCATAATATTCTTTCATTTGAATGGAATCCTCATCATCATCGTCAATGTAAGTTGCGAGCCATCGGGCACGTCTTTCAAGTGCTTGTTCTTCAATTCGAATTTATTCAAGACATTTTTCAATTTGAGCTGCTCGTTCTTCTTCTTCGAGTAATTCTATCATAGATCTTTCGTTGCAAGACGCTCGATCTTCGGCAAGTAATTCACCATAAGTTTTCTGATGATGATCTTTTTCTGGAGCATGTTTATTAACAAATTCTTCGAGTATTTTAAGACATCTTTGAATTTCTGGAGAAATTATCGGAGGTTGTGGTTGAATTTCTTGGTATTGTGGAGGTGGGTTATAAGGATAGTCGTAATTGTTACAAGGAACCCGCTCATAGACAAGCGGGTTTTGCATTTGACAATCGGAGTTAACGTGCGGACCTCCACAATACTCACAACAATATGATTTTGTAACGGGTGTGGTGAAGTATATGGATAAGGTTCATAACCAAAGGTTGTATTGTTAAATTGATTTTGACATTGAAAACCTTGGTGAGGACCTCACAAGATACTACAAGAGTATGACTCCGTCTCATGGTATGGGGATTGGTTAAGGAAATCGGTCGTATCATTGTAGGGATGTTGGTCGTAGACAAACTCGCTTCCGTATTCACAATGCTACAACCGGACAATTCCACCATTTTGAGGTCCCCACGCCATTGACAACCATAATGGTAAGGCGAAGACATCGAGAAGAATTATACGGATAAGAGGATAAGAGAAAGAATTGACGGTTCGGAGGGTAAAGAAGATTATTTTGGGTTTTAGAAAACATATTTTGAAAAGAAAAATCTTTTGGGTTTTTAATAAAAGGGATATTTACAAAATACAACGATAACTTCACGGGGAAGGATCTTCAAATGCACACGAATCGAGACGGAATACGAAAAGCTCACTACATGCCCTCCCCGGCAGCGGCGCCATTTTTTGATTTATCGTTTTCGTACATAGATATTTTCCGAAGAAATACAAAGGTATGTATTTCCCGGGTCGTTTTCCCAACGAGGGATGAATGGAGTTTGACAACTCACGTCGCGATTCGGGATTCGAATGGGAAATAAGGAATTTTGCGTTTTCTAATCTACAAGGCAAGGAAATATAAAGGAAATCAATTATAACAACTAAATCTATGATTTAAATAAGGGAAAACAACTAATTAAAAATTTAAACTAAAAACACATAAAACGTAATTAAAGAAACGTTAATTAAAGCAACTACGCTAATTTAAAACCCGTAAAAATGAACTTCTATTTTTCTACAGCTAAGAATGATATTTGAAAATTATTTAAATTTAAAACTAAGTTTTTTTTTTGATTTTTCTTGATTTATTATGATTTAAAAACTAATTTAAGACATTTAAAATAAACTAAAATGCTAAAAATTAGGAAAACATGCAAGAAAAATACAAAACTATTTTTCAAAAATCTTAAATAACTAAAAAGAATTTTCAGAACTGGAATCACATTTATTTGACTTTTTATGAATTTATTATGAATATAATACTAGTTAAAACTAATTAAAATGCTAGAAAATCTATTTTAACTAAGAAAATTCAGGAAAAATACTTTTTATGACTTTTTGAATATTCTAAAACTAAGAAAATTGAAATTGTATTTTTCTGAACATTTTCTGAATTATTTGGATTAAATGCTAATTAAAAATGCTAGGAAATGACCTAAAATGCAGAAAAATAGCAAATGAACAGTAAAAAATATGAAAACTTCCAGATTACTATAAAATAATATAGAGAACTAGGGAAAAATAACATAAACTACTGTGTAGATCAGGTACTATGATTTGGGCACACTACTAATGAAATAAGCACTTGAAAAATAAGCAATAAGCCACCTATAAGCACCAGAAGCTACCAAAAGCTCAAAATGACCTAAAATAACTAAGAATATACTACTGCAACTGAATTGGACCTAAAAAGCACAAGCTAGAAGGATTTAAACTACAAAACCATAATATGCCAAACAGCCCTTAAGGGGCAACTTTGAGCACTAAAATAGCTAGCTAGAAAAAATTACAAAAATATATAAAAATCACCATGACAACTACCACCAACCAAAGTGTCTAAATCCGAATTTCACCTAAAAGGATCAAAAACAAGTGAATGAAAATATAAAAGTGGAAGCGGTTTGAGCAAAAATGAGAAAATTTGACTTTTTGAACAGATTTGAAATTTCACTAAAATGAGATTCTGAGCTACTGAATTGGATTGAAACTGATGTTTTATGAAGAAATGAAGCTATATTAAGCTATAGTAGTTATATCCTAACATATATGCAAAATGTGAACTCCTATATCTATCTGATTTGAGCACGATAACAGATAACATATAATTTTGACTTTCTCTATTCTAAAATGCAAAATGATGAACCTAAGGACTCTAATAGACCTACTGAGAACTAATGCAATTCAACTTAACAACAAATCTAATCTCAAACTCAGTTTACATATCTGATCCAAACACCACTTTTTGTAACTGTTAAGGTATTTAGTTACTCAAATTACTAATCCAAGCAATAATCAAACCAAATACAGCTTCTAACTTTTAAATGTTATCTAATGGGTGCAAAGATGACAATAACTACCTACTTAAACATTGATTAAGTGATGCGTTAAGATCGGTTTAGAGCGAAATAAAAGCAATTACTCAAAGCAAGTTTAAGCGGACATCAAACCAATCATACAAACCGAGTTAAGCAAATTTAAACTAGATTAAACATAATTCAATAACAACGATGAATTCTACACTATTGAGCTAATTATGAGATAAACTTGAGACTTACAAGAGGTCCCGCCACGATGGCATGCTTTGAAATTCAAGTACCACTATCCTAAACCATTAACTAATCCAAATTCATCATTATTTCAACCCATATTCATGATCAAAACAAAGACACCGGATCCAAAAGTGTAGAATTCTGCGGTTGACTTATGTTTGACTAATGTGAAATTAGGAGTAGAATCGAGTAGATGTAGGATTAAACTATCAGAAAACTTATAAAACTTTGAAAATCATTAATCACCAACTGAATTCAAGCCTTAAGACAGAAATTTAACACAAGGAGATTTAAAGCTAAAATAACTTCATTAATAAAACTTGAGTACAAAGATGGAATGACTGAATTTAAACGAAAAACATTGTAAATATTTAAAAACTACACTACTACTCTACTCCTACTCTACTTCTATTTCTGTGGAATCAGGGGTATTATATAGGTGGCCTTAAGCTCTTGGAAGGATCCAGAAGTCCCATCTTGTGCTTTCTCTTGAGTCATCTCAGTCGTTAAATCAATCCCATCAATTATCCTTCAATCCAAGCCATCGATCACATCTCCACGTTGCATTGGCCAATCGAAGCGGGAGAGGTTGTGGATTGCCAACCCAGCATTCTCCAACGTGTCGGGATGTGTCGAATGTCGAAAGTACCCTTAATTGGGTTAATTTTGTCAATTGAAATTTGGGGGTACAATTGGTATTTAGGGTTCATGTGAATATCTAGGTTTGGGATTTGGGGGTAATTCTTTTTGGCGGTTAAAAGTAAATATTTTTTTAATATGTTTGACTGGATATTAATGGATGGGTTGACCGGGTAATTGGGTATACGGGTGTAATATTAGACCGGGTTTGGGCAGGGATAATGGACCGGGTGTAAGGATTGGTTTTGGGCTTTTGTTTATTGTTTGGGCCAAGGTTGGACTTAGGATATAAATTAGACCCATTTGATAATTCAAGGACTAAATGTGTAAGATCTGAAATTCCAGGGACCAAATCTGTAATTCTGAAAATCTCTTTCAAGGGCCAATCTTGTCCTTCTCAAATAAACCAAGGGCTGATTTTGCAACTTTTGAATCTTCAAGGGTCATTCTTGCCAAAAGCTCAAAGATGAGGGACTGATCTTGACATATCTTCAAACTTGATTATATCTTCTAAAAATCATCCTCAGAGAATAAAATCTTCATAAATGCACAATCTCGACCTTCCGGCTCAGCTCAAACTCTCTTAATCTCTCGTGCTCGGATTTACGTCTGATTTAGCTTCTTTTCGTGTGTTTTTACATATCCATACCTGCACAAGCACAAACTCAAGAAAACCACAAATATTAGCAATAAACGGCTCTTTCTTGGTTATTTTGGGTTTTATTTGTATACAAGCTTGAAGGTTTTCTTGAAAAATAAAATAGAAGTTTGTTGAAAGAACTAGTAAGTATTGTATTGTGTGCTTATATAAAATTTACGAAGAAAAATGATTTTAAAGGAGTGTTTGGGATAACTATAAATTTAGTTGAAAAATCACCTCCGTAAATGTTTAAGATAAGTTAAATATGTAGATATGTTATTAAATATGTGTATTATATGTTTACTATCAAATCTAGTAAGTCACACATTTTCTCTATGTCAAGTTTTGGTGAATCTGTCTCAGAGGACCACGACACCAAATTTTATAAAGGACGGATCCCTAAAATTGGTTCCTTGAAACCCGTCTGCACAATATTCAGTTTTTTGGCCAACTTCAAAAAATCATAACTAATTAACCGTAAGTCCGTACAAGTCGAGCCACCTATCATTTTAAAGGGAATTGAGTCTACTTTCATTTAAAAATACTCTCATGGCCTGAGTCTAATTTTAAACAAGTGAAATAGACCAAACACTACAATATGTCTAAGATATTAAGTTTAAGCTTTAACATAAAAACTCAAATTTTGAATCAAGAAATTTAAGTTGGTATTCTTAGAACTTTGATACAATTTCTTTTGAAACTAAATAAATTGGTAATATGTTTAAAGGAAACTAATCAAGCTTGGTATACATCGTCATATTTAAACGCTAAATGATGAAAAGTGTTTTCATTTTATGCTATGCTAAATGACCACTTGTTTATGTTTTTTGCATATATATTGCTTGCTTATTTTCAAATTGGTGTTTACACTTGTTTGTTTGCATAATATAAGTGTCAATCTTGCCATGTTATTTATTCGCTTGTTTGACAATTTCTTGTTTATGCACAATAGGTCTTTGCTAGATTTTGTGCACTAAGTTAGAAAATGGTTTTACCATCACTTGTAGAATTAGATAACTTTCTTTGCATAGGTTATACTAAAATCTCACATAACTTATGAAATGTCATAACTCACTTTGCAATGAGTACTAACTAAATTAGTCAAGTACTTTGAAAAATGGAAGTTTTAAGAGAGTGTTTGGTACAAGGACAAAAACAATGTTGTATGATGTAATTTATTTGTTTTTTCTTTGTAGGATGATAATATGACTTAAAACAATGTTGTATTCTAACCAGTTTATGCAGGGAGATAGCACACGTGTGTTATCAAATTTTTTCCATTTTCACTTTCATGTGAAAATCGTTAGCCCTTGGTCAAAGTCTATGCTCCACTATGTTTGTATATGTGTTATCGACTTTTCCTAACTATAAATAATTAATGTCACATATTTTAAGCAAAATTTCAGGTTTTGGAAAAGTTCTCGACACCTAAAAAACTGTTCTGTGGTGATTTCTGGTGTCCACGGATCAGACGGGACCAAAGATTTGGTACCGTCTGTTATAGAAATTGGTACCGCCATACACAGATAGGCGGACGGCGGCACCAATTTATGGGTTCGCTTTGTGTAAAGAAATGGTGTCGTGGATTCTACGGGTAAGTTGTTTAATTTTACTAAATCCCATGATCTAATTTGCCAAATTTCGTTTCGGGATAGTTGTTAATGCATATCTTTCATATCTCATTCAACACATCCTCAATGGATTAACTTAGGATGTTTGACATGATCGTAGACACTTCCATCTCATTAGAAACTACCATCTTTGTATGGATTAACCTCAAATAAGCCACTTAAGAAAACCACTAGGATTAGCATTCGATCTTGTTGCTTCATTAACTTGAACTCCTCATCCTTAGACTCGTTACCTCTCAACATCTCATCACCAATTCAAGATGTGAACTTTCTAAACTTAAGTACTCCAACTCCACCACCAAAATCACCCACCATTATGACTACTTCACAACCATCCAAAAATACCTTCACTACCAAAGTCTCCAAAACTTGTACTTTGTGCAAACACCACCAACATCTCCTCACCCGTTTGCGGATGACTTAGATGACTTACCGAGACTAACAAATCTGGAATCATTATTTGCAAAGATATCATACACAAGTATATCATATGACTATAGATATTGTTTTGTATCTACATGTATTGCCTCACTTGGTTAACATGAAAATAATGTGTCATCCTTCAAGACGATAAGTATTTACATAGAGTCATAACTCACACGTATGTTAAAGACATACTATCAAGTCTTGTTATCCTCGAGTTCAATCTAAGCTTTATAATCTCAACAAATTAGGATTGACAACTTAAATATTTCATCCGAAATATTCAAGTATATCGACTTCGATTGTAGTCATTAAAAGTCATATCCGAAAAATCAACACCCAAGTATTTTAACAAAACATGTTGAAACACTTATCCAAAACAAACAACCCATGTGCCACTTATCCTCTTTGACACCTCATCCCTCTTCCATCTTTTGGCACCATTAAGCGTATTGCTCATGAACTTCCAAGAGCATCCTTTAAATCAAACGTGCCCTTTCAAGGTGAACCTACACCTCAGCCCCTAAGCTTCATAGACATAACCAAAACTTCAAACACTTCACCCACTAGTTTTAGCAACCAATGAACCATAAGAATTAGTATCCATACTTTTTGTGTTCAACATCTATGGACAAATAATCAACCTAAGTACTCCCATAGCACAACAAACCCCTACATCACCACATCCTTATTTAGACACACTAGAAGACCTACCACCTAGATCAACCAATCCACCATCCTTACCATCATTTGAATTAGATTGAGTGTATTGCTCAAAAGCCCTTGTATCCAACACTTGTCTTGAATCAAATGCATGTTTGAACAAACTCAAACATCCTTTCCCACATATAAGGACTTAGATAATTCATTATGGCTAGAACCTCAACTATCAAATAAGCATGGTGCTCTTGGTAATTGTTGTCAATTTCCACTAGGTATAAGTAGTACTACCTTCACAAATTATCAAAGTATTAGTAATACTTTGTCATTAAACTTCTGCATAAATTTCGTTAAACCTCAAATCAACATTTTAACAACATATGTTAAAATGCAATCTCAAAGCCAACACCATACACCCCAAGCAACAATGACTCTTGAGGAGTATACATAAGAAACTTGAGTGAATTCATCTTGTCATCATCTAGTGAATATAATCTTGAGACCAAGTTTATTTAGATGGGACTATCCGATTCAAACACTTTGGCTTCATATCTTCATTTAGGAAAACATGATGTTTTGAAAAACATTATGCCTAAGAAATCATGCGTTAAGTATTAATCTTGTTAAAAGGATATTGTATATCCTATGCATTATTCTCTCCTTGCGACATAAATGGTTGTGTTACAAGAGATTTCATTACACCTCATTGGCTAAATGATCTTGAAACGAACAAGTTCTATGAACTATCATATCCAATTCATCTTGTCATACTTATTTTCATAAGCATGATAACTTTATCCCATGCGATAATCTCATTTGTTGAAAGATACTATTTGTATCCATTTCCTTTCAAGCATACATCATAACCTAACCTTGCTCAAACCTTGTGCACATCCAAGGTTAAAACTACACATCTCTAGAATATACACATGATCTATTGAAGTTAGTAACCTTGTTTAGATTCTTGTCAAATAAAGTTCCAAAGAGCTTTCTTGAGAACATTTTTAATTTAACATATTCCATTCCCTAGTCTTAGATAATCAAATCACTTTTAAAGTATACACTTCAAAGTAAAAGATGTCATCCATTAGATCATACAATTAGCTATGTAATTTGAACAACCTTAGATTCTAAACACAAGATTAAAACATATTGTGTATCAACACACCATTGTTAAAATTCATGTGTATAACATGACATCTTCATCACCTTAGTTATATTGCATATTAGTTGTGTCACATTAAGCCAAGTATTGGTAAACTATAATCTTTTATGCACTTTAATAGGTAAAAGTAGGAGTTCCCATCTTTCTAACATGAGAATGACTACTGGAGAACCTATTGCACTAGAAACTCAATTTGACCTAACGGTTGAATTGCTTCCTGAAGAGAAGTTGGGTATGTGGAATCACCCGTAAAAATGGTCGTGTTTAGCCTTAATTGAGCACCGCTAGTAATAGTCTCATATTCATTCTCCAACTAGAAAAATATGTTTTCCTATACTTGCTTAAAGTAAGTGTTAAAACATTGATAGTTTGCCTCGCCTTAGGAATACTAATCAAACAAGTAGTATATATGATTTTTTTTAAAACCACTTGCATTGCACTTAACTGTGTTGATTACATGTTCTTGTTTGATACAATAAGTTGATTTGACATTATCTTAGTGTTTGATAACTAGTCAAATGTGTAAACGTTAGTACGGTTTTATCTTTATAATGCTTGTATTCTTGTTTCATGCTACTAAACGTTTAAACCTAAACTTTATTTGCATGATACTTACTTTTTAATTTTAGCATGATTAACATGTTACTTATGAACTCATAATATGCCATTTTGATACGTGATAATTTTGATATGATATATTTGTGTTTGAAAGCTATTAGTTGGCATTCATTATATCTATGTGTGTCTGATCCAAATGATACATGCTCCAAATTGTTATGTCTTAAACATGGCTTGCATGAATCTTTCATCTTTTTCTTTTGCTTCTTGTCACACTATTTGTTTGCTACGTGTGCACATATAATCATCAAAGTGCCTTTGGTATGACAAACTTTTAGAAGCCTTTTTATCTTACAAATTAATCACATAGATTATTGTATATCCAAGTATGCTTAAGTGTATAAGTCTAATGACAAAACAATCTCATAATGAAATGTCTTGAATAAAGTCGTATTCTTGCATAATATGATTGTTTTGATGCTATCTTGTGTGGTGATTTCTTGTCTATTAAGTGCAATGTGTTGTTTTTGCTTATATAATATGTTATCATTTGATTTCTATCATGTTAATATCTTTTGTCACTAACAAATTTGTTTTGTAGGTTGATAACAAATTATTTGTTATCTCACTTGGTTCTAACTTTTATATGCTCATTTGCATAATCCCTTTATTGCTACGTAGATTAGTACTATGCTTTATGGGACCCCTACACTTGCATATAGTTTAAAAGCATATAGAATTAAGTTCTAGAGGGTTGGCTTTGCATTTTTGTCTTTCAACCGACCTCTTCCAAATCTCATTTTGCTTCCGCTTTCCAAAATCACCTCCATCATTATTTAGTTATAACAATACTCTAATCCTCTTCACTTCCTATTAGGAAACCACATGCCTCATCATACGATCATCTCGTATTAATCGAGAAGAGGTACGTGACTTTAAGGATGAAGTTCATTGTATGCTAACCGTCATCCAGAAAAACATCACTAAGCTCATCTCTTTCGTTAACCCGAATAACCTCCTAAACACTTTGTTGTCATTCCTTATTTGATACATTACACATTATGTTGGATGTCCACCAATTAAGGGGGAGAGAAATCCATTCACATAATTGTCTTTTGTCAAAATTTATGTCTCTTAGACTCTAAAATACCAACACATAGGTAAACACCACTTAGCTAAAAACCGGTTCACGAACCACAACTAGTTCAACCTTTTTAACTCTTTATCACAAGTTTGCACCAATACCTCATCAAGTGAAAAACGCATCATGTGTTTTTACAAAACGTCTTCATCTCCGCATATAGGATTTTCCTTAAACTAGCACCTTACAACTTCACTATCTAGAACACCATCATAGGATCTTATCATTTTCTCGCTTATCATGCATGTCCTTGTCAGTGCAAATGATATATTAATCAAAACAGCCATTCCCAACACGTTGGTCTATCCAACTCTCACTCATATGATTCTCATCCTCATATAGGTACTCATTATTATTATTAGTATTTTCCATATTGTCTTCACTTCTTTTCAATGTGGTAATCATCCATGTCCATCAAAACCATGCTAATACTACATTTCCCATTGTCACCTAGAATAGGTCATTTTTATAATTCGTGTCAATCAATGAACGAATTTATCTTCATGTTATCACTTTTATATTTTTTGGTATCTTCATTATAATATTCTTAGATAGAACGCATTATTGATTACTCTTGGGTTGAAGCATATGAGAACTTGCTCAAAATAATAGGCTGTTAGCATCAATAAATCATTCAAATCATAACCCTTATGCATCATTGAAATGCAATGTCCATTCATATATTTTTTTGCTTTGGTCACTTGACATGACGATAGGATTACATGAGTCCACATTTTTATATTTGCTATACATACGAGTTTCTAACTCCTTAATAAGCTTCCTACCTAATCACCACCACCTTCCATCACCACTTTCACTAATCATCACCACCATGGATTAGCGAAAACTTACTTTTGTAAATCTCGAGTCATCTACCATCACCACATGAATCCTACTAGTAAACCTACACCAACACTAGAACCACTAGTGGCACACCCGGTGGAAGACTTCATATCTTATTTCTAGTAACTATTTTGTAGGCTTTTATCATATTATATTCTCACTTTTCTTATGATTGTAATTAGGAGACTACACTTCATGAGATCTTTGATTATATCATTTATCACATACATACATCTTATTTTTCTTTGTGAAAAAGATGAAATATATTGCACTAATGTTTTTCATTGTAGGTTCATCATCATATACACTCGATTGTATATAACTTACTCATCTAAGGATGAAGTTTGCATCAATTATTTTCTTATTTTAGGTGCTTCTTGACACGCTCGAACAAGGAGGAATATCCTTTAAGCACTCATATTGCATCGTCTATACACTTGGTTGTATATGACATATTTGTCTAAAGACAAAGCTTCTATTATACTAATATTTATTTTGAAGGTTCATCTTGGCCCTAGAGCAAGGAGCTTCCGTCAAGAATTCTTGAATGCATCTTATACACACTTTGTTGTATATAAACACTTGTCCAATGAGCGAATATAGTTTTGCACTAATATTTGTTTTGTAGGTTTTAATCATACCACGACGCCTCAAATAAGGGGAGCAACCGTCAAGGGGAGCATGCACGCATTTAGCATCATTCTCACTTTTCAATAAGCATTTGTGCTTGATAAAAGTGGAGAAAATAGGCTAACATTGCTATGCAATTTTCTTTTTCAAATATTTCTCATAATTTTTGTTGCATAAAACTAACCTTGATGTAGGTTAAGCCTCTTTATTTGATCCATGGATCCGCTACCAAATAAGGGACGGATTGAAGTGGACGATTTAACTTCACTAGGGATGATGCAAGCTTGCCTTTTTGGGGAGAAATAAAGTTAAACTCCAAG
The DNA here is from genome assembly GCA_022545495.1 of Chrysanthemum lavandulifolium. Taxonomy (NCBI): domain Eukaryota; kingdom Viridiplantae; phylum Streptophyta; class Magnoliopsida; order Asterales; family Asteraceae; genus Chrysanthemum; species Chrysanthemum lavandulifolium. The sequence goes on from CM040238.1 coordinate 144,721,784, forward strand.
GACACGCCCTTTTTGTTTCGATAAAAGGGGGAGAAGAGTGTAAACGGAGAAGGTAATGTAAAGGTAGTAAGGATACGAGTAACCTTTTATATTTTACTTTCTATTACGTTTACATATATTTGTCATCATCAAAAGGGAGATTGTTAGTGCAAATATTACGATATTTAATCTATCTGATCTCGTTTGTTTTGATTGATGACAAACATGTAACTTGTAATACATAACGTAAAATGTACAAGTTAATTGTAATCACACTTTGTCTCAACATACATTCAACACCTCTCGATGACTCAAGTCCTCATATGTTACAACACAGGTTCGTACATGTTTGTTATGTGGCATTATGATCAAACCCATTAACAAATCATTTAGAATGTTTAAAATACGTTTAGAGTCACTAAGTATTTTAATAGGTTAACCATTCTATTTGAACCTCATTTTACATTTGCATTCACAAGTATTTCAAAAGGTAACTAGACATTTTATTAACTAGTTACATAATACATTTTACAAGTTTACTTTGATAAACTTTTAATCTAAAAGGAAATACATATTACATCATCATCTTTGAAATCCTTGGAAGATCTCTTGAATATTTTGGTTAGATTGACACTCAAAATATCAAATGTGATCTTAGTAAGATTTGGTAATATCTTGGAAAGATTTGAAGAAAGATTTTTAGATTTTCATCGGACACCCACGGAACCAAAATGTATAAGGACGGAACCCTTTATTTGGTTCCTTGGTCCGTGGGCGCCTCGACCACTTTTGCCTATATATACAATCCCATTGTTTTCCCATTTCTTCACCACTTGAAAACACATCTTCTCCAACTTCTTGCATACATTTAGATCTATCATTAACAATGTAGTAACATACATTAAACACCCTAATGATCATGATCATAATGCTTCTAACATTCATCTTTGTTGTAAGCATACTCTACATTTTGATCAACCAAGAAAAGCTTGGAGATCTAGCCATTCCCACTCACCACAAGCTGAAGATCTATCACAACAAGTTTAGGGAACTTGTGATCTTCATCATGAAGGATTCCTATCAATGGAAGATCATTTAGAAGTAGTTATTCATATCCATTAGACATTTGTTTCATGGATCATTAGTGTAGAACATCATTGCATCATCACAACACTTTCACCAAACTAGATTAGATGGTTTATGTGTTTGTACCATAAAACACAAGGTTTGTTATGTTGGGCCATAAAACATAATGGGAGTGGTTGTACCCTTGTAAAGAACTCGACATCTAGCTTAGTGTCGGAAATATTGTATAGGCGACGTTAGGTTGGTTCTACCTTGAACTAGAACCGGTATTTAGCTTTGTCGGAAAAAGTGTAGCGACGATTGTAAGGTTTTCTCCCGAGAAGGGAGCTTGTTGATTTAGTGAAGTAACTCTCGAGTTGGGTACTCGGGGAGTGGAGTAGGGCGGAAAGGAGATCCGTGACCGAACCACTATAAATCCTCGTGTTCGGTTTGCACTTTACTTTCTTTATCTCTTTACTTTTATTATTGCACTATACTATTGCTTGTGATGTGGTTTGATGTTAATGCTTGTGTGACAACATGGTTTACTATGCTTTACATTGGTCACAAACAATAATTGGAACTTTCATATTATAACAAGCTTCATAAGCGATTTGATACTAAAGATCCAAAGTTTTTAAATGGTAACGTATTCACCCCCCCCCCCCTCCCCCTTCTACGTTTTCACATATTGCATGCATGATTTTGTGTTCATATGGTCTTATTGAAAGGTATATTTTGGCGTCATTTTTAAAGAAAACAAATATAGCCTACAAGTTTAAATTAATAGTGTTGGGACTGAGATATTTTACTAATTTAGCGAGATATTATTATATCGATAAATTAATAATTTATTAATTTAAGAGGTTTTACGTATGACCATTAAATTTTTTTAAAGAAAACAAATATAGTTCCAATTAACATTTTATGAATTAACATTCTACAAGCGAATTATGTATTTTTACTAAACAATCTTAGGATAAAACCTATTTTCAATCATGCATAAAATAAGATGTGTACGATATATACATATTAATTGAATATAAACATGGGCCGGGTATATGGGAAAAACTGCATGAAATCCTACACTAAAAGACTAGCCCAGACACTAATTTATATGCATATATGAATCATGGTTGAATCTATTAAGTATCAAGTTATATATAAATGCAAAAGACAATAATATTAGGAATTTGATATAAAACATAAAATGGACTTACTAGTATTATATGACTTAAACATATCACATTTAGTGCCTAGTTCACATGTGAAAAGATAACGCCCTAACATAATTAGTATAAGCAGTTATGCGTACCAAATTAGCTATAACATTCTAATAGTTGCCTTCTAAGTGCTATGCGATGTAAACTTATGTAGATATGTAGAAGAAGCAGTAGCTTGTGATTCCTTCGGTTGCTTGTGTGCTTTTGTTTCATTATCTCATTCGCTTTAAGGTGAGTTTTCGTGGCCCCCTTTTTCTATATTTTCTTGGGGAAAAATGATACTCAAAATTATTCCAAGTTTTTAATGTCGTGATTAAATGTTTATTTTATTACTTTGGACAAGATTGTGTGTGGATATAGTTGCGTTAGGAGCTCTGGTGGTTTCTGGTTATTCTGTGTGGTATTTCCGTGTGATATTTCTGTGTGGTTCTCGGGTCATGGATTTAATCCACTTGACGTGAGAGTACTCATGTTTTAGCTCCAGTTGGTAGGCATGCGTGTAGTACATATGTGTTGCGGGTGGTTACCTGACTAGCCAAATGGGTGGTTACCTGACTAGCCAAATGGGTGGCAACCTGACTAGCCAAGTGATTTAATTGTGATATAACTATTTACGCTTTATTGTTATTGCACACTTGTTTTACCTATCAATCATGCACAGTAATTTGTTTTGTTAACTTAAACATGCGAGCTCACCAACGTTATGTTGACATTTTCGAGTATTCATTTTCAGGTTATGAGAATAAGACAGCTTAAGGAAGTTGATTCTTGCATGGCTTAGCGAGAGACCTTAGGCATTATCTTCATAGATTGTTATTATTTCTAGTTGAGACATTTATACTTGTCCTGGATTTTGTTGCACTTGTTTGATGTAATTTCTACCCAGTTTGGGAGACTACTTGGTTGTTATATGATTATGTTGTTGTGATTCAACTATCCATGATACAAGTCCCCTACTTGTGTATGGCGTCGTCATGACATTTGGTATTGTTTTCACTTAGTGCATTCTCTATTTATTTAACCATGTGTTATGATGATTCCAATCTGTTATGCCTCGCGTTTTCGCCTTGGCGGGGTGTGACACTCACATAAAGCAAGAAACGCATGCAAAAGCTGCAACATGATGGGCTTTTGCAAAATATCAATGATGAATCATCTGATAAATGCGAATCTTGCATATCTAGGAAGGTGACAAAGAAACATTTTGCAAATCATTTAGAAAGGGCTTCTGATTTACTTGGTGCGATACGTACTGACGTATGTGGACCACTAAGACATGAGTCAAGGAAGAGTGCTAGCTACTTCTTAACCTTTACGGTTGATTTCAGTCGTTATGGTTATGGTTACTTGCTTAAACATAAACATGAAGTCTTTGAAACATTTAAGGTTTTAAAAAATGAACTAGAACTGCAACTAAGAAAGAAGATTAAAGCTCTTCGATATGATAGAGGTGGTGAATACTTAAGCCAAGAGTTTAAAGATTATCTTGCTGAGTGTGGGATTGTCCAGCAGCTCACATCTCCATATACTCCACAACAAAATGGCATATCTGAGAGAAGAAATCGTACATTGTTAGACATGGAGCAATCAATGTTTAATCTTACAAATCTTCCCTTATCCTTCTGGGATTATGCTTTAGAAACTGATGTTTTCATTCTAAATATGGTTCCAACCAAGAAGGTTGATAAGACTCCATATGAATTATGGTATGGAAAAGCTCCCAACTTGTCTTACTTAAAGGTCTGGGGTTGTGAGGCGTTTGTTAAACATGACTCAGCTGATAAACTCCAGCAAAGATCTGTTAAGTGTATCTTCGTAGGATACCCACTTTTACTTTCCACCTGAAAACAAAGTAATTGTTGCTAGGTATGGAGACTTCCTTGAAAGGGATCTCATATCTCATGAATTTAGTGGGAGAGTTTATGATCTGAAAGATGATCAGGAAGATATATCACGTTCTGAAAACACTAGCCAACTTTAAGTAGAACATGAAAGTCTGAGTGTTCCACCTGAAGTTGAAGTTGTGCCTATTCGTAGGTCTGAAAGGACTATACGTGTAAAACCCTAAAAATCGTAAACGTGTTAAAAGACTATTTTACCCCTCTAATTTGACATTTATAGAATACGTAAAATACTTCGAGCTCATTAAATACATTTCTAAGCTAACTTATAAATGATGATCAAACCTAATGTACAAGAACAATAAAATAAAACTTACACTTAGGTTAGTTATACACATGGACCGAATTTTCTCCCTAAAATACATTACATTGCAAATTAAATCTAGCCATTTTGCTTATAATTGGAAAAGTGTTTTGGTCATTAATTCTCCCTTTATTTTCGTCCCAAAACTGACGCCCCTTATACCTCCCAAATAAAATCCCATTTACTCTCATTTATCAACTTACCAATTCACATTCAATCACCTACAAAACCCTAGAAAAAAAAATGACGGCACAAAAATGTTCTCTCCTTTTCATTCGACATCAAGGCTGCTACAAGACAAGGCAAGGACGAAGGAAGGCTGCTGTAATTGTGGGTGGTTCGAAGGCTGTGGTCGTGGGTTATAGGCTCGAAGGTGACTGCTTTGATCAGCTTTGTCGCGGGGTTTGGTCCTGGGTTTTACGTTCCTCTCTTGGTCAAGCAACAAGGGTTCGTATCGTTCATCTTGTTTCATTTTCTTCCTTAATATTTCTTTTTGATTTGTGTCGTGATGTCTCCACTCGAACGCATGATAACACGAATAAACATCACACCTAAATGCTACATTAAATCTTGGCGCATGAACATTAATTTTGCCACATAAATAGTGATATGTGTATTGACAAATGAAAATCATTAAATCCTTGTCCATGGTCTGATTTTAAATACACATTGCATGCCTCGTTAAATCTGGTATCACGCTAATATTAAAAGTCCTAAGAAGTGTATTGTAACTGTTGTGTTGCAAGCGTTTTATGGGTGTCATGCATGGTGATTTATAAATTAAGTCAATAGGTCATATGGTAATTTTATAAATTAAATCTTCTTAAAACTCAAGATCTGAGTGTGTACGTATCAAATGATATGTGGATGTCATATGCATGTGAACTTCATGTAAACTAATAGGAGATGTAACGAGTCTCGGGCTGATTTCTTATTGTCAAATGATTTGAATTGGTAAGTGTGAAGTCTCGACTAAATGGCATACTAATGGGGTCGTGAAAATCCTGGGTCGGGGTTTGGTCTCGACGGGCTAAAAATAATATTTGGGTGTCAACTAAATTAGGGTCTCTAAAAGAGTTGTTTTTATCAAAATGAAGAGGGTCGTTATAGTCTTAGTTGAAATTGATACAACTTGCTAAATGAAAAGGTAAATCGACCATGTCGTTCTATCCTAGTCGAACCTCCAGTTTGTTAAAGAAAATCTATATCGCATGAAAATACATAAGTTGCATGGAATAAATGTAAGGTGATATTTATGTGTGCATGAATCTATGATACGGGGCGTATGTGCCGAATAGGTGTTTACGTCTTTCTCTTCAACTCGCTAGCAACTCCGGAGGGCCTGAGGATTGCTTTTGAATCACCTTAATTCACGTACATGGATGTTATTAAAAACTAAATTTGCACTTTAAACCTAAACTTTGATAAGTGTCATATGTAACCCTCAACTATGTTAAGATGGCATATTAAATCCTAAGCTATGATGTTAGTTATATTAAACCCCTAAGTTTGGCTAATTAATAATTATTACCTTAAAGTATTTATTTCGGTCCATTACTAAAAATGAGAATACGCTTAATAACTCTAAATACAAATACGGTTTATATCAGCAATAAATATGTTATGACTTAAATGAACTAATAAGTATTATCGAACCGTAATCCGTGTAGATTCGTTGAAGAAGGCGTGGCGTTATTTCTTGGGATCACATTTCCATTGGCTTTCATTGCTAAGAGTGCGGATATTCTATCCCTTTTCGGTAGGGGTTTCTCGCGACTTTCGATTCCTCGACTTTATTTAAACATGATATTTCATTGCTATGATTCCTTTTGCTATTGATCCTCATTATTGAACCTTTGATATCGATCCCTTTGCTATTGACCATTGCTATACCATTTCTATTGAATATTTGTTTTGCTATTGACCGCTTCTATTATTGAACTTCCGTTATTAAAACCATTGCTCTTGAACCTGCTCTTGAATTCTTTTGCTATTGAATATGTGCTATTGAATATGTGCTATTGAACCTTTGATATTGAACTATTATTCTTGAATCTTTGATATTGAACTATTGCTATGAACCTCGAATTGTGAACCATTGATATTGAATCTTTAATTGTGAAGACTTATATATTGCTACACTTTGAACCTTTGTTTGACCCTTGATTGATACCGAGCCATTAACTAGGCATGGGGTTCCATGTCCGTGTCATTGATGCACCAATGGCATGACTCGGTGTGGATGAGTGATGTTCCACCGTCCCCATTTTGTATTGATTATGCGCGCTTGAGATATATTGTATGGCCCTTATTGTTTTGCGGTATGGATGCATCCTAGATTTGTATTGTATTGATATTGATATATTGTTTTGGTGATGTGGTGCGTGTGTGCAATACACCCCTCGCATTTGGGAGCTAGCTACTCCCTTTGGTTCTTGAGGTCTCCCTCGTATTGGTTTGGTATTCCGGGTCGCCCTCCGAATACAATGGTTACTATTGGTTACTTGGCGCTATTGCCACTATTGATATGGTTTGTTTTGTTGGCTCGGGATAGATTTCGACAACCCTTACACTTTTGATATACCTATATTGTACCTTACGGACTCCCAGCGCACCATATTACGAATTGTTGTCCTTTACCCAATACCCTTATATGACTCAATCTACTACCAAGATATGTATGTTCCATTTCTTTGATCATTACACTCTCATTCCGTTACTTGGACTATCGCTCCATTCATGTACGGGTTATTATATGTTTATTAGATTTGATTATGCTATTCATGTCTTATGTGACTATTGATTTCCTACTACGATATGACTATTATGCGGTTATCCGATTTGCTGTTTTCATCGATGATATGTGATCTGTTGTTATGTGACCTCTGAATTGTCTGGTGACCATGCTAATGTGTGTCGTTAGTTTTGTCATTAATATGTGTACCGTTCGATTAACCTCGTGGACTTGACTATCAAGTATCTTTATCGCTTGTTGTTGACCTGTCATGTTTGCATTTTTGTTTATGCTACGGTTTGATTTGGGTGAATGGTTCAACTTATGAAGTCTAGCTTGTTAACTTGTTTAATTGCCCTGCTATGCATTTAATTCATTTAATTATAGTGTTCATATTGTATTCCTACTTGTTACGTGTGACTGCCATGTTTTGACTACCGTTATGATACTGATTATGTTTTCAACTAAGGGTTTTTGACCTGTTTGAATTGCCATGCTCACTTATTAATTAATTGCTTCCGCTTTCCGGTGAATGTCATTTGCTTGTATGTCTTTTGATTTTCTGAATTGATTGTATGACATATATGTTGTGTGGATACTACGCTTTGCTATACTTGCTTATGTTTCGGTCTTGTATACTGGTTTGTATGTGCTTGTTTATATGTCATCGATCCTTTGTTTTGCTTAGTTCTCTTTGTTATCATTCGTTTGGATATCGTATAATTGTGTTTGCCGGGATCCTCATTGACTCATTATTCTCATTTCACTGCGACTTTGTTATCCATTTCCTTTGTTTCATTTGCATTTGATTTTATTTAGCTTTCATTTTGTTATATCATTCCTTTGGGCTTTTTAAGCTCGGCCGCACTTCTTTTCTGCGGCGGGTTTTAGGTTGGAAGATGGGCTTCGATGGGGTGAGAGTTAGAGTATCGAGTGGACCAACCCTAGCACCTTATTACTTTGGGACTTATTTTGAAGAGCTTTTGTTTTAGTTTCTCCTTTCATTTTGGATATTATATTTTCCTCGTCAGTCAATTGTTTATGTGATTTGATACATCATTTTTAAGGTTTCCATTTGTAAATATTTTATTTGTATGTTCTGATATGACACCAGAATGTGACACTTCTACCCTTGTCGGGTTGGGGTGTTACAATACGTGCTCCTGAACGTCTATGTTTTAACATAGAAATTGAGGAAAAAATGTTAGGGGATCTTAGTGAACCTGCTAACTATAAGGCTGCCATGGCTGATCCAGAAAAGGATAAATGGCAAGTCGCAATGAATGGGGAAATGCAATCCATGAGAGATAATGAAGTCTGGATTGAAGTAGACCTTCCTCCCAATGCTAAAGTCGTTGGAAGTAAGTGGCTTTTCAAGAAGAAAACTGACATGGATGGCTATGTACACACCTATAAAGCTCATCTCAAACCTTTGGGATTGACTACGAGGAGACTTTTTCTCCTGTAGTAGACATTAGAGCTATTAGGATTATTATAGCTAGAGAAACGAACTATGACTATGAGATTTGGCAGATGGATGTCAAAACCACCTTTTTAAAGGGTCGCCTAGATGAAGACATCTATATGGCGCAGCCTGAGGGGTTTGTGAATCCAAAATTTCCAAACCGTGTATGCAAACTTCAAAGATCCATTTATGGATTGAAGCAAGCATCAAGGCAATGGAATAAGAGATTTGATGAGGGGATCAAGATATTTGGTTTCACTCAGAATCTTGATGAGCCATGTGTATATCACAAAGCTAGTGGGGGTAATGTTACTTTCCTTATCCTATATGTTGATGACATATTGATCATGGGAAAAGACATTTCAAGTTTACAAGATGTTAAGTCTTATCTTGGAAAGTGCTTTTCTATGAAGGATTTAGGGGAAGCAACATATATTCTAGGAATCAAGATCTACAGAGATAGATCAAGGCGGTTAATTGGATTAATTCAAAGTACTTACATTGATAAACTATTAAAGAATTTAAATATGCAAAATTCCAAGAAGGGATATTTGCCGATGCAAGTAGAATATGGTTTAAGCAGTGAACTATGCGCTTCAACACCTGCAGAGGTGGCACACATGAAAAAGGTTCCTTTTGCTTCGGCTGTAGGATCTATCATGTATGTGGTAAGATGTACAAGGCCTGATGTGGCGTTTGCACAGAATATCACCAGTCTATATGATGTTAATAAAATTCTTAAGTATGTAATGGCTACTAAAGATATGTTTCTAGTAAATGGTGGGAATCCAGATGCAGAACTTGATGTTACAGGGTTTTGCGATGCGTCTTTCCAAACTGATAAAGATGACAAGAAATCTCAGACGGGATATGTCTTTGTTGTTAATGGAGGAGCAGTAGACTAGAAGACCAAGAAGCAAAGTACGACTCCAATGTCTATTACAATAGTTGAGTACATAGATGTTTCAGAAGCTGCGATAGAAGCTGTTTGGATTAGAAAATTCATTTCGGGACTTGGAGTTATGCCCTCGATTGAATTACCTATAAATGTATATTGTGACAATTCTGATGCAATAACATTTGCCAATGAACCTGGAGAAATGAAGGGCACCAGACATTTTCCTCGACGATATAAAGTCATGCCTCCGGCTACCATTCCACTACGACATTTTGGGGGGTGACAATAAAACATTTCTTTCAAATTCAAAAATGATTTGCAAAATTAATTTTTGAAAAAATGTTTTGTAACATTTATAAAAATGTGAAGTTTAGAACAAAAAAGTTATTTCTTTGATCATTCGTCAAGTTTTAAATTTGTTTATTCATACCATGAGTAATTCACATAGGAATGAAAATCTACCACTGTGTTGAAGCATACTTGAGACGTTGAGAGATGTTGATGTAAGTATGCATTTATGATTTGTGTTTACGAGTAACTTGCGCATTTTACTTTATCCATTACAAGTTACATGTTTGTTATTATTAAAACCGAAGAAACCGTTTAGTTTAAATATCGTAATATTTGCACTAACATGATTTATATTTGTAAAAAATACTCAAAAAAACAAAAACAAAAACAAAAAAACAAAAATAAAAAAAAAAGTTCAAATTTGTTAGAAATAATAGACTTATAAAAAAATCCCGACCCTATATAAGAAAAACTCGGATTAAAAAAAAAAGAGTCAAACTTATAAATACAAGAGTTAATTACTGAAATGGTCATTGTGATTTGTCGAGTTTAATAACAATGGTCCCT